>QVIE01002533.1:0-53108 GCA_013387415.1 Panellus pusillus | reverse complement strand
CTTTAACAATGCGTCGCCTCGTCTTTCGAGGTCTGGACTTGGCCTTCTTCCCCTCATCACCAGCGTTGCTACCTTCCTCCCCGTCGTCATTTTCCTTTTCCTCATCGTCATTGACTTCGTCTTCTTGCTCTGGCTCATCCGTCTCAACGAGAGTCTCGGCATATCGCTCGATTTCCGCCTGCACGTACCCGCACAGCGGAATTGCACCTCGTCGTCCAGAGTGAGTGTGGACGACCCAAAAAGAGTATGTACATGCATCAGACACATAAATGCCTGTTGCGTAGATAAGCACAGCTCTCAGTAATAAACTAAAGAAATGGAGCATACCGTGCGCGTCACGGCTTCAGCAGTGTTTGACTGCGTCCCAACAGCATATTCGACAAGCTTCTCCAGTAAAGAATCGCGCTGCTGAGTAATTTACGCAGACCCCCACACGGACGAGTTGAGACAATGTTGATGAGAAATCAAACTTCAAGCGGATTAAGGATGATCTTCGCCAGCCATTCGGATCGGAGAAGAGGATTTCTTTTTCTGCGGCCGGCTCGACGCGACAGACCAACTAAGACGCGTCTTTGCATTGAAGATCATGGAGGAACTTGAAGACTAGCAGGTGCTTGATAATATTTGATCATATTGACACGCGTGATCCCGCCAGCTCATCTCGCGTCTCTCACCGAGCGCTCATCCCAGGGACACGTATACGCGTCCATATTCCTATATAACAAGTCCGTCTTGTGAACCCGACTTTGGCACATATTCCAACAAATCTTCCAGGCATGGAACAGCAAGCAAAGGCCCCGCCGGACTTGCGCAAGGTTGCCTCTTTTTTGCGTAGCGGATCCGCCGGTATCAAGGTCCGCGTCGGCGCTCTCAACGGCAAACGATTCGACTATTTCAAGGGTCCGTCTCGCTGGCTACATTGGCTTCTCTTCTGGTCTGACATACTGTCCCAGGCAAATCCGCGATTAAAGCCCTGCTCTCCCCCGCTTACGCGAAGCTGAAGGGGGTCCCAAAGATCACTTCAGAAACGGAGGCCATCACCATCCTCTCCAGCGTGAACTCCTTTGCTTTCTTCCTGCGCGTGCAGCGCGGCGGGCCATCAGGCAGCTCCGCATCCTCCCCGAAAGTCCTGCAGGTCATCCCCGAGCAGCGGTTCCTCGCGACGAATACTATGTGTGGTTCTACGAGGGCTCGCAGTGGACGACGTACGCAGGCGCGGTCCTCATGGTCGGCATCATGCTCGCCGGGGTGATGTTCCCGCTGTGGCCGCCCATCATGCGGTTAGGGGTGTACTATCTGAGCATGGGCATGCTCGGGCTCATCGGCCTGTTTTTTGCCATCGCCATCGTGCGCCTGATATTCTATGTCATCACGCTGGTGGTCGCCAGCCCTGGGATCTGGATATTTCCAAAGCTGTTTGCGGATGTCGGGTTTGTGAGTTTACATCCTTTCATTCTGCTGGATCTTTGAGGCTCAATAATCGTTTAGGTCGAGTCTTTCATACCGCTCTGGGAGTGGGACCTGCCGAAGAAAAAGACGAAGAAGAGAAAAGGAGACAAGGACAAGGCTGTTGCCAAGAACGGCGCCATCGAGGAGGTGGACGATTCGGGCACGTCGCGTCCGCAGAGTCGAGCCGCGCGCGTGGAGGAGGTCGAGGACGAGGATGCGTAGAAACGAGTCTTCTGCAGTGTCCGTCTCATCCGTTTTCATATGGTACAATTTTCTACTATACACATTTTTCATCTTTCTGGGGCACAGGATACATATTGTTCTGCAACAATCGTTCAAACCGATGCGTTAAGGGATGGCGACGTAGTGTTACAAACTAGTATGCCGCCAAGTGCTCGTGTCCGAGGCTATCGCGGGCTAGTAAGATGGGATGACATCGTGTAGGATTCCTGCTACATGTTCGCCCGTATGATTATTGCAAGGAGGATTTTCTTTCTTTTGAATATTGCGTATTCGCCGATCAGCACTTTCACGCAAAATTCCCTAATTTGGCACTGGGTGTTTCACTATTTACTCTTGTTTACCTTCCTCTCGATTCGTCAGTTTACAACGAGACTGAAGGCTGAGCTGGAAATCAGAGAGAAGATTAGTTTTGAGGAGTGAGGATATACATTCAACATACGTCGTGAGTGTAGCGGATCCCGAAGTAGCTTCTGTCCCTCCTTGCGCGGTAATGAGGAATTCGGACGTGCTCACGCCTTGGTTGGTCGTCAGGAACTTAGTAGAGGGAGCGATGAGAGATCAGGTCTCGTTTATATGAAATGGTGAGCCCAGGTACCTTCAGGAATAGGTTGATATCACCACTGAAGTTGGTGATGGTGCCGCTCGTGGGGAGGAAGGAGAACACGTTGTTCGCGCCGTTCGAGCCGAAAAAGAGGTTCCTGGTGGTGCCAGTTTAAAGGCAGAATGAGAATGTGAAGTGTAAACAAGAGCGGGCGGCGCACCAAGTGTGCCCGTTGAGAGAAAGATTGCTGACGATGGGGCTGTCAATAACGAATTAACTCAGGGAAAACGACCGGTAGGGGCGCCCAAGGCGTACAGTGGCTGCCCAGAAGCGGAAAACTCAGCAGAGATGGGCCCTGCGTTGAAGTTTGCCAACCAAACCATGATCTCGTTGACTGCGGCGCCTCCCGGGGAGTTGGCAGTGAAAAGGTCGTAGGCGACGTCGGCCACAACGGAGGACGTGCTTTGTGACCACGACCAAGTGGTGGGGATGCTGGAGATTGCGGAGAGCTGCTTGTTGAGGCCGGCATCTAGGTTGATGTTGGTGAAGCTCTTGACGCCGGTGCCTCCTGCGGTAGCGGGTTTTGCGTGAGTAGCTGAACGAGATGGGAGATTGGTATACGAGCCAGTCCATGTCCAAGTGGTCTTCCATGCGACTGTTGTTCCACTGAGCGAGTTCAGGTTAGCGCAATCTGAGCCAGAGGTGGCGCCTGAGGCGCCGAATTGGTCGAGGAGGAGAGAGTAGGGTGCTGCGGTGACGTTGTCAAACAGACCTAGATACATAGACCGCAGTGAGTGGATCTGCGAAGACGCAACGACGGTGCATGCTGCATACCACAATGACTGCTCGTGTCAATGGCAGAAGTTCGCTCTGTCAAGTCAGGAGCAGCGGGCGCGCTGAAGACGCAGGGAACGAGGAGGAGGAGAGCAGCGAAAAACATCGGGCTTGCAAAAATATTCTAACCCACCGGGTTTTACGGTCGTGCCGGGAGTATTACGGATGGCTGGCGGACCGCCAGTATGTGCGCAGTTGTTACGAAAAAGTCTTTCCCAGCATGTTTTCAACTGATGTCTCCCGCACTGCTAGTGGCTGCCCACAGAAATTTGCACACCGGTTTCCAGCAGATGATGAAGTCTGGGAGCTTTTTTCGAGGCATCTTGCACACTCCCACAAACGGCAAGTATTTCACATTCAGCTGCTCACCTGCCGGGATAATGGGAGCCCGAAAGTTGGATTGGTGCAGTATCGTCTATCTTGTTGACGTTGTTGCATGCGGCGGAAAGAGCAGGCCCAGGTAAGCATCACTCGGACAAGTATTTTGAGAAATAAGAGGACCAGTAGAAAACTTGTGTTATATTCTGCCCTCGTAGTGCAGGTGAGACGGGCGTCAATGAAGAGCGGAACCGAGGCGACTCACGCTGTGATGGCCCTTGATGGCCCCGCACGGCCAATGCTTACAAGCCTAGTATTTGTTCTAATTTGTGGCCGTTTTGGTTTTTCCTGCTGTTCTGTCGCTGTTCTGTCGCTGTACTACCTCTTCATAGACTCCATCTCCCTTCATTAATACGCGTGAGTGTCCTTTTCATTGGTACCTTGTCTCGCTGATTTCCGCGAAAGCCATGACCACCCAACCCACTCACCGCACAGTCAATCCTTCTGAAGTTGGATGGCAATTTGTTCCTCAGTATTACACCTTCGTCAACAAGCAACCTGACCGTTTGCATCAATTTTATACAAAAAAATCAACCTTCATCCATGGCGCCGAAGGCGACGAGGGCAAGCCGTGTCTCGGTCAGCAGGTGTGTTTGCCCCACAGACGCGCGTCCTTCCTTTAGTTGACTCTGGCGCAGGAAATTCACCAGAGGATAACAGCAATCGGCTTCCATGACTGCAAAGTCTTCATTCACTCGGTCGACGCTCAGTCTTCTGCGGACGGTGGAATTATCATTCAGGTCATCGGTGAAATGTCAAATAACTCGGACCCATGGCGGAAATTCGTGCAGACGTTTTTCCTGGCTGAGCAACCCAATGGCTACTTTGTGCTCAACGACATTTTCCGCTTCCTGAAGGAAGAAACCGTCGAGAGCGATGACGCCAGCGAACCTGCTGAGCCCGAGCAGGTTTCTGTCGTTGAGCACACGGCGACTGTCACTGAAGTTCCCCGTGAACCTACACCCCCTCCCTCTCTGGCTCCAGAACGCGTCCCTACCCCTTCTCCCGTCCAAGTCGAGGAAACCGTTCCCGAGGCCCCCGCCGAGCCGCCGAAGGAAGTCACCCCCGAGCCCACGGCGCCGGCTCAGGCCCCCCTGTGGCCCCCACGACCCCTCACCCTCAGCCTAATGGTGTCCACCGCGCAGCCACGCCCGCTGTTGCCCCCACCCCGCCTGCCGAAAAGCCTGTCACTCCCTCACCCGACCCGGTTGCTGCTGCTCCTACCCCGCCACCAGCAGCCCCCGCCCCTCCCGCCGTTGCCACGCCTTCTCCTGCTCCCACCCCTGCGCCGGCTCAGCCCCCCAGCACAAGACTTGGGCGAACCTTGCCGCCGCCAATCCGAAGAAATGGGGCTCGGCTGTGGCGCAGGACTCGCGCGGCACCAGCGAGCAGGCTCCTGCGGCACTGAGCACGCCGGCTCAGCCCCCCGCGCCATCTGCTGGTCCTGCAGCCCGCGCGGGTCCCGCTGGTCAGCAGGGACAGCACCCTAACCTCGTTGCAGCCCTCAGCGTGACGACTGCCCAATGTTTCGTTAAGGTTAGTCTTTCTTCTTCCCTTCTCATCTGTTTCTGCTTACGAGCTTGTTCCAGGGCGTTATCGAGCCGATCAACTCTACGTCGCTGACGACTCACCTCACAACGCATTTCGGGCCGATGAAAGATCTCGAGATCGTGCGCTCCAAGGCGTGTGCGTTCTTCGAGTTTCTAAGCTTGGACGCTGCACGGAAAGCCATCGTTGCATCGTTGCCGCAGTCTCAGGGTGGTGAGGGTGGTGTGTGGGTTGATTGCGGCGGTGGGGAGATCATGCGGTACGTATGCCTGCGCGTTTTTTGCGGCTTCCTTCGATGCCTTTTGTTCATTTTTCCTATGAAGAATTTCGATCGAGACGCGCAAGGAGCGTGGCGACCGGCCGGTGAGCAGACCGCGTGGCGGGGGACCTGCGGGCGGCGAGGGGCGCGGGCGTGGCGACGGCTTCAGGGGTGGACGTGGCAGGGGCGGCGTCGGGCGTGGCGCTCCTCCCGGTGGGAAATCATAAAGGTTCGGGACGAAAATTGAAAGCCTTCCGAGTGCGGTTGTGCGCTGCGTGTTCTCTCTGAGCCACCGGGGACGGACGCGTGGGGTTGGTGAGTGGATTGGATGCATCAAGTATGGGTATGAACAAAAAAACAACGAAAAATCTTACGACCTCCTTCCCCTTGCCTTGCATGTATCTTTTATGCTTTTTTCATGTCTATGTGTTGCATACATACTGCTCATCCTTGCTCTCCTTGCTGCACGTACATCTGCATTACTACAATCCATTTCTATTTCTCGAAACTGTGCCCGGCTGGATGTGTGCACTGAACGATTGACTTAATGCCCGGGGGCCGGGACCCATTTACGGAAAGTTATAAAATGACCTCGTAAGTAGGTGATCGCAACATTTTGTTTGACATTCTCTCGGACAACTTTGTGTGCGAGCTCGGATAGCTGATGAAGTTTGCTCGGTCCGTGCTCTGTTTATCTCCGCCTTCGTTCTCTGAATCGAGTAACATGGATCAAGGTATCTGGAAGACACCCAGGTGCGGCTAACACGCCCCCAGTCTCGCTTATTTTTCGGACCTTTCTCTCGACGCAGACGCCGGAATGGAAGAGGGCTTACATCGACTATCGATTGCTTAAAAAGCGAATCACAGCCATCCTACGCGCAAACGGCGTTCCCCGCCTGGGGGACTCTCCTTTGCACAGTCATGATGAAGACTCGGACGAACCGCTGGTGACCCCGCCTGCCGCTGCGTCCAGTCAACAGCACGCTTTATATCAACCCGTGACGCACGACGGGGTTTCGAATCTGCTGCAGACGTCGAGTTCGCCGTTTCCGGACCATATCGGCGTTATGGAACAGACTGCCAGCCGGCTAAAGTTGCAGAGG
Source organism: Panellus pusillus (assembly GCA_013387415.1). Taxonomy (NCBI): domain Eukaryota; kingdom Fungi; phylum Basidiomycota; class Agaricomycetes; order Agaricales; family Mycenaceae; genus Panellus; species Panellus pusillus. The sequence continues at coordinate 46,753 of QVIE01002533.1, read as the reverse complement.
GCTCAGACACTGCCTATTCCGCCTTCGGCTCATGTTTCGCCCTCCGTACCTGAAGTTCAGCCTCTAAGAGGACGTACCCCATCCTTCAGCCGACTGTTTTCTTCTAGTAAAAGCTCACGAAGCTTCATGCGCTTTGGCAAGTCCGATTCTGTTACCCGGTCTCAGGCTACTAACACATATATTCCCAGGTCCCCGCCCGCATCCGTACTCCGAGCTCCCACTCAGTGAACTCATTCCTCTTCTCACTCCACTCGAACGCGCATTTTTCTCAACACTGGACGCCGAAGTCGAGAAAATCGAAACCTTCTATGTGGCTCGCGAGGAAGAGATGAAACTGCGCACAAATTTGCTGGAACAACAGCTGGACGAGCTGACAGAGCACAGAAAGTCATACTACGTACGTCGCTTGCCCTTTTTCAATCAAGTTAGACTGAACTTGCTCAGGCGGCGTATCCCACCGGCGCGTGGAACGCAACTCTAGCTGCCGGCGGATTCCTCAAGCTCAAGTCCAAGCTTCCTGACGGCGCAGGCTCCGCCTTGAAAGATAAAGGCAAAGCCATTCTCCGCAAACCGGTCAACGGCAGCGCATCGCCGTCATCGAGTTTAAAGCTCGACGGCAAGTATGTTACAGCCCACGCCACCGTCCATCTTGATCCGGACGAATATTATTCTGCAAAACATAAGCTAAAGAAGGCTGTTTTGGAGCATTATCGGTGGGTGACTCGGTCTTTTCGATTGGTCGGTTCCCTGCATTGTGACTTATGATTATGCGTGGGTAGCGGCCTGCAGGTGCTGCAAAATTACAGGGTGTGTGCCTCTGCATGTGTGTCGAGTCCCTGATTTTGACTGTGTAAGATCTTGAATGTTACGGGGATTCGCAAAGTTGGTCGTCAATGTTCTCTGCATCGTCCTTCGGCTGAAGCCTAGAATCTAGGCGTTGAAAAAATTCCAGAAAGTGACCAAGGTGTGTGAATGCAGCGATATCTGCTTCTTGTCGGTTGGTTGGATCAAGCATCATTTCAGATTGCAGCTCAAAATGCGTACATGACCGAAAAAGTGCGAACCCTCGTTGCGAATGTTCGAAGGACATTCAAACTCTGCGTGTAGGTCGATACGTTCGCCTTTGCATCGGAGGAGAGCGTCAAAGAGATGATGGATAAGATGGAAGAACTGTATGCTACTCGGTTCGGTATGTTCTCTTATCATGTTCGCCCCCAAATGCTCTCATCGTTCGGGTCAGCGCACGGAGATAAGAAGAAAGCGACTGAGCGGCTTCGTTCTGGGTTCCAGTGGCGTAAAAGTCACTACTTGAGTATGTTCTGGTCGGGACTTTTCCTCGGTCTCGCCGTCCCTGCACTCGTGTCCGGGCTGGTTCACAGTAAGCCTGAAAACATCTCGTCACCTCATCTGTTTCATGTATCTGCGTTATAGGTTATCAGGAGAGTACGCGGGACGCGATACCCGGCTGGGATGCTCTCCTTTTCGTTTACGGGGTCTTTCTTATCCCCGTTCTGTTCTCTCTCTTGGTTGGATTGAACATGACAGTGTGGGCTGAGGCCAGGATAAACTATGTGTTCATCTTCCGTAAGTGCTTCCTCCCTTGCATTCATTTGAGATCGAGTCCACCAATATGTGCCTATGTAGAACTCGACCCTCGCACGCGGCTAGATCACAGAGAGTACTTTGCCATGCCAAGCCTGTTACTGAGCAGCCTTTGTTACGCATTCTGGCTGTCCTTCGCTAGGATTGGCGCTGCGTCCGGCATCAACCCGAGTATCTGGCCTCTCGTGTGGCTTGCGCTCAGTGCGGCTCTCATGCTGGATCCCTTCCCTTTTCTCCTCGTTTCTTCGAGATACTGGCTACTCAAAAATGTAGGGAAACTCCTCACCTCGGGGACAAGAAATGTTGAGGTAGGCAAACAAAACCTGCGCACAATTGAGTGTCGTGGCTGAATTAGTTCTATGCAAGTTTGCGGATTTCTGGATGGGGTATGTCTTTGTTTGGCGTTTTCAACATATATCACGTGGCCTTATGTTCAATTTCGCAGCGACCAGTTTTGCAGCCTTGTATTCACGCTGTCAAACATCTATCTTGTCATCTGTCTCTATGTGGAAGGGTTCAACAGCAACTGGCGCCAATGTGGTTCGACGTCCAGGTTTTGGCCACTTTCGTTCGTTATCGCGATGCTCCCGTTCTTCGTGCGTTTGGTACAGAGTATCAAGCGTTACGCGGATTCGGGCCTCAACACTCATTTGATCAATGTTTGTTCCCTCTATCCGTCCGATGGTGTGCTTATTGGGGTGGTAGGGTGGTAAATACGCCGCTGGGGTTGTTGCCTACCTGTGCTACTTCATCTGGAGACATCAAGGTCGCTGTTCATTGACGTTCATGCTCGTGCCATGCTTGTCGAAGACTGACAGCTATTCTCTGACTTCTAGGGAGTAGCCATGGCTCAGAGTTCGCCTTTTGGATCATTTTCCAGACATTCTATTCGGTGTACGCTTTAGCTTGGGTTCGTTCGAAATTTCCCCGGCCGTACCGTATATTGATGACAACGCTTTCATAGGACTTGCTGATGGATTGGTCTATTCTGTCTCCGCATGTTCAATATCCCCTACTGCGAAAGAACCTCGTTTACAGCAACCATATATACGTCTGTGCTTCCTTGACCTCCTTCGTCGCAAGCTCTTACATTTCAACAGCTCTATTATTTCGCCATCGTATGTGCTTCAGATTGAAAATGACACGGTTCGAACACGGATATTCAGATCTCCAATACCCTCATCCGCTTCGTCTGGATCCTTTATTTACCAACACATGGGCTCGACGCGACGCTCAGGACATTCATTGGCGGATTTTTGGAGATGCTGAGACGCTGGCAATGGAATTTTTGTAAATCGCCACCACATACGACTTTCCCGTTTCTCTTTACTGAGATCTTTATCACAGATCGTGTTGAAAATGAACATCTAGGTATGGAATTGGATTTCGGTCGTACGAAGTAAAACCGAATGCTGACATTTACTTCCAGGTAACGTCGACCAGTACAGAGTCACCAGAGAGGTCCCCCTCCCATATTCCTTGGACTTCACGCGAGAAGACGATGCGGACGATGAGGATGGCAGCCCGTCACGAAACTGGCTTCCGCAACGTGCCATTCGTCTGCGTCGTCAAAAACCCGTGGCAGACGCGTAGCACACGCACACTTTGTACTTGCAGTCGGCATCTTCCGGACAAAAAACGAAACCGTTTTTTCGGATTCCACAGTTATTCCACAAGCCGCGCAAGTTGGCGCCAGAAATGAAAGACTAATTATGGTCTCCTCTGACCGTCGTTTGCTGCAGTGTTCGTGTTCAGTCATGCGGCAAGACCGCAGCAACGTGTGAAGAGCGAGGAGTGTTATAAAGCCAACGACTGTATTCCATGCGGACGCAGAGAACGCTCGCTACTTAAGACAAGGCCAAAGCCCATCTTTCCGTCAGAAGGTCTTTTCACTCTCAATTCCAATCTCTAGCAATCTTCTCTGAACATGAAGTTCACGAGGTAAAGACTTGTGTCCTGGTCGATTTATCGCTCACACGATGACATTCAAGATATCTCGAAGATACCCAGGTCAGTGGTACACTTGCGCAGAAAACGTTTCCCCCATTTTTTTTTTTGAAAAGACTCCTGAATGGAAACGCGCATACCTGTTTGGATCCTATCATACAAATCCTCTCTTGCGACTGATCTGTGCTTTCCTTGAATGAAGTGATTATCGTGTCTTCAAGGCAAGACGGTTTTACGGGAATGTCCCATTTGATCTGCCTAACATACGCACTCAGGAACGTATACGAGTTATCAGTCGTGCCCACGAGGAGGGGCAGCTCTATACCTACGACTCCGACTCGAATTCGCAGATACACCCACGAGGTTCATCGTTGTCTGTGATCGTTCAATCAGAATCCGGGCATAATTCCCCCGGGACAAGTTCCGTTCATGTACCACTGGAGAATCCCACTTTCAAAGTTACCTCTCGGAGTGGGATTGAAGGCCGCGGGAAGCACCTAATCGCTCAGATAATGCCACGCCTCCACCAAGCCCTGGCGGCGGCCTAGCTGCAAACACCCGTGGCCGTGAACCAAAAACGACTCTTCCGCGACTCGGTGGGATTCGCTCAGATAATGCCACGCCTCCGCCAAGCCCTGGTGGCGGCCCAGCTGCAAACACACGTGACCGTAAACCAAGGACGACTCTTCCGCGACTCGGTGGGATTTAAAATCTCTTGTTCTTTGTCAGACCACTCAAACAATGAATAGTCGTGCAACAGCCAACAAACCACTCCTATCGAGCAGTCCCGAGTCCTTTGGGGGAAGTTGCGACTCTCAACAGTCGAAATACTAGTCGCCGTAACATTGTCAGAACCAGGCCCCAGTGTATGCCTCGTCCATCTTGACGTCCGTTGTGCTAAATGTCCATCCCAGTTGTACGGCGTACGACTAGTACCTCACTGCCCCAAGCGGGTGAATTGGTGCCACCAAGCCCGGCAGTACCACCTGTGACTCCAGTGAGTCGTGTGGTAAGGAACTTCGCCAATTTTAGTGAGATGACTATGCGCATTGGCATCACATCATGTTTGACGGTAATTTCTGCAGTATACTCCTCAAGACGTCATCCATATTCCGAACTTTCCTTGAATGCCCTTCTTCCTCAGCTGTCACCACAGGAACTCGCCTTCTTCTCGGCCTTGGATAGTGAATTGCAGAAAGTTGAAAAATTCTACTTGGATCGTGAGGCTACCATGAAAAAGCGGACCAAAGATCTGGAGGCACAATTACGTGAACTCAATGAGCAACGGAAACTTTTCGAGGTACGTCCTGGATCAGAATCATCACATACGACCCAGTTGACTACAGTGTTCGATGACTTGCAGGCTGCTCACCCTACAAGTTCCTCCTGGTCCACCATCCTAGACCCGCGATGGATTTTCGCTGCTCTCAGAACGAAATTTCTGCCGCCTGCTCATAAGGAAAAGCCTACCGATATCCCCAGAATATCTATCGAAGACGTCTCCTCAGCGGACAAGAAAGACAAACAACAAATGGAAACAGGACGTTCGAATGAGCATCTTGATCGAAGGGCGTATCTCAACGCCAAACGGAAACTCAAAAAAGCAGTCGTGGAACACTTCCAGTGAGCGTCTCTGGTGATCATTCCCTCTGGCTTATCTGTCTTTAGCGGTTTGGAGATGCTGAACAATTACCGAGCGAGTAAAATTGGTATACGGGGGATTCTTCGGATTTACTGTGTCTTCCCAGATATTAAACATTTACGGCTTTAGACGAGTTCTACAGAAATTTGAGAAGGCAACCAAGGTCGGTAATCACTCCTATTCCGTGTTCATTCCAAACCTTGGTGCAGATTTCTGCTCAGCGAGCATATATGTCAGAGAGGGTACGCCGATGATCAATTGCCGCGTTTCAATTGAAGCTGACGTCTGGTAGGTGGAGAAATGCAGTTTCTTCGCAGACGAAACTCTTCGAGCGATGATGGTTGCGATGCAAGATATCTTCGCAGACAGTTTTAGTATGACTGCCATGCTCTTGGTCGTACTTTCTTTCTCGCCTAATTCGCTCTCTTTCCAGCCGAAGGAGACAAACAGAGAGCCATCTCACGCCTTCACGCCGAACCGCGATACAAGTCGCATCACAATAGCACCTTCTGGAGTGGAATCGCCCTTGGCTCTGCTGTTGTAGCATTAGGATCCGGTATATTTCATAGTACGAATTGGCCTACTAAGCGGTTGTTCTAGTCGACAAAACTGTTAACAGGTTACAATCCGGGCACCCGGCAAGCCATTCCTGGGTGGGACGGTCTCCTATTCATATACGGTGTTCTCGCGGTACCTGTGATTTTCGCCCTGATCATCGGCCTCAATCTTTTGGCTTGGGCAAGGGCGCGTGTCAATTATCCCTTCATCTTTGGCGCGTTCATATTCTTCGACTCCGCACATGTGAATGACCCATTTTCCCTTCTCAGAGTTGGATCTGCGGACCGTTGAGTTGAACCATTTTGACCGCGTATTCAATTTGAACTCATCTCATCTCTCAGAGGCTCGACCATCGCGAGTACTATCAAGTCAGTTTCATTGTTCTCGAGATTCAGACAGTCCCTGAATACTGCTAGATCCCGAGCTTTCTTTTTGCAACTCTTTGTTACGCATTATGGTTGTCATTTGCGCGGATAGGTGCACCTCACGTGTCCCCGACCATTTGGCCTTTAGTCTGGATGGGACTAGCGGCGGCCCTGATGCTGTCGCCCTTCTCTGTTCTATTCAAACCTTCGAGATACTGGCTGCTCAAGAACGTTGGTAAACTTTTTAAATCTGGTCTACAACGCGTGGAGGTGCGTATACGACCATTGCGCATCTCTGGTTAAGTTTCACGCTCTATATACAGTTCACGGACTTTTGGATGGGGTACGAGAATTCGACTCTCTATTCTCTGTCCACCCATGACAGAGCCACCGAATTTTTTCTAGGGATCAAATCTGTAGTTTTGTCTTCACACTATCCAACCTGACGCTCATCGGGTGTGTGTACTCTCGACATCTGGATGCCGAGTGGAGGCAGTGTGGCAGCGTATCAAAACTCTGGCCACTGTCTTTCATCCTCGGTGTCCTGCCCTTTATTGCGCGTTTGGTCCAAAGTTTCAAGCGTTACGCCGATTCCAAGCTGACGACGCATCTAATTAATGTGAATGGTATCTTGTCTGGTTGTTTCGCTTTCACCAAACACGATTTCGCAGGGCGGCAAATACGGGACGGGAATTATCGCTTACCTCTGTTACTTCATATGGAGGCACCGTGGTAAGTGCATGTTTGTTGTTCGAAGCCTTCTCACCAATCTACTCTGCGCAGGCAGCCATTATGATCAGCCTTTTGCTCTCTGGTGCTTGGTCAATGCGATTTACACAATTTATGCCTTGACCTGGGTGAGTTTTCGCACTGTGCATCCAACAAATCTGACACTGCCGTAGGATTTCCTCATGGATTGGTCGATATTACGACTGCACAGTCGACACTTTTTGTTGCGGCAAGAACTTGTCTACACGAACCATATCTTTGTCAGTGCATCGATAAATGGGTTCGATAGTTGCATTGATCCCCGCTATTTACTAGTTGTATTATTTCGCCATCGTGCGCATTTGAACCGAAACTGTTGCGTGGGTTTGACTACAAAGTTTTCCTAGGCAACGAACACGGTGATCCGCTTTATGTGGATTCTTTACATCCGGCAAAGGGCCAGACGTCATGCTTCGGACATTCATTGTGGGATTATTGGAGGTCGTGAGACGTTGGGTGTGGAATTTCTGTAAGTCCGACGTCCGTCGAAACACGCGCCAGTGACTTATGCACCCGCATGACAGACCGGTTGGAGAACGAGCACTTGGGGTAATTTTACATGCATCGGCACTGCATACTGAACCAACTCGCGCGCAGTAATGTTGACCAGTATCGAGTTACGAGAGAAGTTCCTCTCCCGTATTCACTTGACGTCCAAGGCGATCCGGAAGATGAGGCTGAGGAGACCGAGGAGCTTCCGGAGACAAAACCATTTGCGTTTCAGCGCGTGCTTAGCCGCACGTAACATCGCCGCCGCGATACGAATCTTTCTGCCGTCGACATGGCAGAGACATTATTCAGTCCATTATTTAAATACTGTACTCACTATGTCTGGTTCTTCGTAACACAAGCTAGTACTATTTCAATGACGCTAATATCTGATCAAGTTCTCGCGCTATCAGCGAGTTTGGGCATTTTTGACGTATTGCCCTAGGTCAAAGATATCAGAATTTCGATATGGATGTTGAAGGTCAGACGCACTCGAGTTGAGCCTTGTCGCCGCGTTCTTTGCACTCCTTTCCGGCCATACGCCATTCTCCACACTCAACGTAAAGGTCCGCGCGTTTAGGCGAATCACAGCGTACAACATAAGCCAGGGCTTCTTTGGAGTGTCCCGCTTCCACCAATTGATGGACAAAGGGCTCATAACCGATCGGGCTTCTTTTTGATTTGGAAAAGTTGTCCAGGGCTTCAAAATCACTAGTCGTTATCAGGGCCTTCAGTTTCAAATACCAGAACCTTGAACCCCATCGATCAGCGAATAAAGTTCGGGTGCCTGTGATACTCCCTTACCGTTTGTCGGGGACTTTGAAATCGGACTTGACCTTGTCGGCTTTTTTCGACATACCGTTTACAAGGCACATTCGAATCGTGTCATTGACACTCAGACCAAAGAACACAATTTTTCCATCCGCCTCTTTCTCTAGCTGTTGCTGAACGGTAAGCAAACGAACACTCTCATCCATCATCTGTCGAGGTCGTGCGCGGTCAACACTGAGCTCAAGGAAGGGAAGACAGCTACCTTGGACTCAAACCCACAGTCCTTGTCCTCCGAAAGGAACTTCTGGGCTGCCTTCACGGCCTGGATTTTCGAAGCTGGATCCTGAGAATATACGTTAGAGGCATGACGAGGTTCAGCAACGACGACCTACCGAGATGTTTGTAGCTTCCTCTAGCGACAGCACGGCGCTTTCCACTCTCCGATCGTCAGAATAGAAGAAATCCCGCAACATCTCTCTATTCTGTTCTCTGGCGTACACCTGCAACAAGTTGCTTGCTGGAGCGAGCTGAGAACCGCCATCCTCGATTAACCGGAAGAATGAGCCCAACGGGAGGCGTTTGTGTAAATGCAGCAATACATGATACACTGTCCCGGAGACAGTCAGATCGGAACGACAGAAGGCGGGTGTCATACCGAGGTTCGTATCACCGCTATCGACGGCCTTGAGCAAAGCCAAGCGATCCTCCTTCATGCTGAGCAACAGAGGAACCTGATCGGCCGCCCTCGGTTCATGATCCAGAAGCTACCGAGAGAAATAGTTCAAGCAATGAAAACACCAAAGAAGACGGACAGACAGACCTTGGTAGCTAACCTCCCCCGCCCGGCCTCCCAAGCACGTTTCGCGATCTCAGCATAGGAAACATCAGCGCCCCCAAGCTGCTCGAACTTGTCTACGATCAGCTTGCACACATCGTCGTCCCCACTGAGATCGGCTTGGGCGCCCGTTTCCGTCGCTGACGGGCGAGAATGCAGGATTTTTGCACTAGCCCAATGCTTCAGGACAACGTCAGGCTTCATGGATAAGAAGGTCGATATCCGTAGGGCTAAAAGGTGCATATTTCGCGCGGTCAACCGTTTGATTAGATGTGAAGGGGACGCGTAGATGTACCTAGAAATTCCAAATCAAAATGATAGGAAAGCGGTACAGAGAAGAAACCAACTGTAAATGCGTGAGGGTATCCCAATTTCGTAGAAGCGAACGGCATTCAACACTTTGAGAGTCTGCCCCATGTTGATAAAGTCTGTAGGATTATGGAGATCGAGGAAACCACGACCGAATTTGGCCGCCTGGATAGCGTCGTCAGCAGATACACCATAAAGAAGGGAGGGAAAGGCTACATTCAAGAGACGACGCTGCCAATATGGCTCCCACTCCTGCCCAGCTGCTTGGATGCATTCATCGACAGCTGCAGCAAGCTCAGGTCGTATACTGCGAATATTCTCGTCGGCCTTTGGAGAGCGTTGTGAGAAACTTTCCCAAGCATCATATAGGATAGCAGATGCAGAGGTAGAACCAGGACGGAAGATAGATGCCGATGACGCTGACGAAGCAGCATGTCAGTGACCCACACCCATGAGAAAATGACAACTCCTACACGGGACTTTCTGGATGAGGTCGCATACATCAGGACCCAAAATCCGTACGCCATCGGTTCAGTGATAGCAAAGGTTGGACCAGAGTAATGGTACCTTGAGAATGAATGAGCATCCGCCGCCGCAAACAAAGCCGGGCGGCTCACTCAAGGGTGTCTCCGAAAGGACCCACGACGACGACCATATTATCCCAAGTCACAATGATGGCGTCGATACCGCACCATTCAACTTGGTTGACGGACCCTTCTGCTCCCACTACATCGCCCGTCTTGAATTCGGCGAGGGTTCGCTGAAAGTCAGCCGAAACGACCAACAGCGTCCCTGCAAATGTCAATAGTGCCAGAGATTTTCCGTTGGGAGATGTAGAAATGTGGGTAAATGGACCCTGCGACAAGCGTTGATCTATGCTCTCCAGATTGTCCACACTGAGAATCGTTGACTCCACGGAGAGTAAGACCTCGACATGTCGAGAGATATTGACGTCCGGTGGGATGACAGCCCAAGCATTGGGAGGTTGGCTCAAATCTGGGGGGTATTAGACATTGCAAAAGGAATTGCGGGCGGGCAATCCATACCTGGTCTAGCCAGTTTTAGAGGCCGGGCGCCTTCCCACCCCTTGACCTCGAGGAACGTCAGAGACCCCGTCAATGCCACCAGACCATTCTCATGCATCCGCGCGTCTATGACACCCATTTCCCCAGCCTCATTACCAAGAGAGTATTGTTGATAGTCGCCCTGCAGGTCATAAAGCCGGTATATGCCCTCCTCGTTCAAGATTGCCAAACGCTCGTCGGCGGTCCATCCAAACCGTATTATCTTGCCTTGGTCCCACTGAAACTCGCAGTTAAACACGATCGTCCGGCGCAAAATAAGGAAATAGATTCCACACTCAACAAGAGCAAGCTTTCGCCTGCGGGAGAGTATATCTGAATTTGCGCCTTGGTGGTGGCTGGGGTGCTACGGCCAAGCGCAATGAGCTTCGTATGATCACGCATGAGCGCTGCAGCATCGTCAGATGTTTCGTCCCGCGCGCAAGAGAATCTGTATGACCGATAGGACCACCGTAACAACATCCCGCTACGATGTAGTCACTGAGCTTGGGTAGTTTGCCAGGGATAGAGTAGAGCTGTTGTCGCGTGTAGAACGTCTTGCCGTCTTGCATTATCTGCCATCTCGACGATGGGAGTTCCGTAGACATGGAAGCACTTGCGGCGATTCGGCGAAGCAGGCGTCCGAAAGAGGAAGTCTCGCGATCACGGGCTAACATAGCAGCATAGCAAATATCAGTTTCTTTTGTATTCGCGCCGCAGAGGCGTAGTATGTACGAACATGCAGTAAGGTATAATACAAATGTTGGCTATTCTCAAAGCAATAATGATATCTAGTAACAGTAACGAAAATGCAAATGTCAGAGAGCGATATGTGAGAGGAACCCGTCAAGTTATGCGTAGAGGCACCCGTGCCCGTAGTTCGTCTTGACCAAATAGAACAGAGACATCCATGTAATACTGAGCACGCGGCGGGCGTTAGTTGCGGGAAAGGGGAGGAGGATGCTCGAACAGACTGACCTTGACTGACAGACCCGCCCAGTCGATGCTCGGAAGCATATCGCGGTCAAGAGAAATTTTCGCCTTCTGGAGTCCATCCGGGAGAGCGTTGTGAGCGTCCAGAGAAGGGTGGTCCTTATGGCTCTTTTGTTGATGTCGTGGCCGTTTCGGGAACCCTATACATATACCGGTATGTATGGTCTGCGTCTCTGAAAACACCGTCTGCATGGGTAGCCGCGGTAGGGGCTTGTCGCGCAAGTCCGGCTCGTCAGGTGTCCGAGGCGACCACGGGGACGTCTTGGACCTCACCCGCTTGATGAGCTGGCCGGGTTGCCTGAACGGCAGCGAGTCTGAGGAAGACTCTTCGCTAGGCGTTTGTGGCGGAGTTATGGGAAAGGTGGCCGCCTCGGTGATGGTCACTTGGCTGAAGACGGAAATCGAGATCGTAGCGTCTGACGCTATCTCTCGCGCCAGAGCCGAAGATCGAGGTGTTGTCGTGAAGACAACGAAGTATGGGATAGAAGATGCGCGAGAGAATGTTACAGTGGCAGGTAATGTAACCTGAGAAATATGTTAGAAGGCCGTGAAGCTATCAAATCGAAGCAATGACATACAGCACAACGAAATTCGGAGATCGGGCGTTCAGACTTCAGCGGCATTTCAAGCCATGAACTCGAAGAGTCAGGAGTAACATCTAAAGAATGGAAGTCGGGGTCTGGATGCAACACGATGGGAACGTCGAGGCTAGAGACGATATGAATGAGCGTGTAAACCGCTGGGCAATGGACGTACAAGGAAGGGTTTTCGGTGATATCGGAAGATTCCCATGTCACGGAAACCTGGTAAACGACCTCGAATAGCGCGCATTTTGGGTCCGACGAGCAGAAGGTCGGGGGAAGCTCCTCCCCAGAGCGATAACTCCGAGGGAGCTCGAACGAAAAGGGTACGCGCGTGGCTCCAACACCATGGATTTGATGTTCGAGCCACTGGGCCGTCGCTTAATGATAAAAACCTCCCGAAGTGCAGATCGAGGCGGATTGGCGTCGGCCGAAGACACTTGGATGACCTTTGAGGAATTGAAAAATACATGTCTCCGCTTCTCCGGAGGTCGAGCGTAGGGCCCTGTAGTTTCAACGGCTTTCTCCGTGTTGTACACGAAGGCACCTTGGATCTGCATACGAGGAATAAAGGGGCAGCCACAGCACAAATAGCGGGTAGCTCACAGTCAACATGAGACGGCCGGTTTGGCAGCTGGGATCCAGGATAATCTTCCCCCCAACCACGTCATGGTCCCCGAAAACGGGTAGCGTGTGGTTTGCGCTCCAGGCTGTGGGCACGACCTTCACGGAGGGACTATAAAGTAGAAGCTCCATTTGCAGGGAGCTTTTTCACAACGTTAGCGCGAACAAAATGTGCGTATAGTTGCGCGCACCGATAGCTCGACACGTGAGAGTACATGGGCGTAGACAGCGGCTGTTCATGAAAACTGGAGGGAGGCAAGGCGTCGCTTTTAGCACGAGTCGCGTACTGCTGGCGCTGCGAATGCTCCGCAAGCTACTTGGGGGAGCATGGGTGATGGAGAGAACGGGGACCGCGAACGTTGGAAAAACGACGTCTACGGCACCCCTCCCTCTTATTACATGTCGGAAGGGGAAATGCTTGAGATCAGAAAACGGAACTGAAGATGCTTCACGTCAGTTCGCGTCGGTACCAGCGAACCGGGTTCAGGCCCCACATGGTTGGTTGGCGCTTGACTACCGGACCCAATACGGACAGTCATCCTCATCAGTAAATTCAGCCAAATACTATGAGCCCCTATGTGGGCTGTCGATTGCTGGTATGGCAACATTAAACACGACTAAGTACAAATGCGCCTTTTGCGCATGCGCAATCGGAGAATTTGAAAGAGCTTCACAGTGGCAGAGTTCGTCGTGTGCGTTATGGATGAAATTAATCCTTTAGGACATTCAGAATGTTGTTCGCAGCCTTGGAACTTTATTTCTGGTGGGAATATCACAAAGTATGTCGCAATGAACGAAGGTCGAAGCAGGAAAAGCATAGAAGAGAAGAGCGGGAATGAGTCGCCAAAATTGAGTTTGCAAAAATCTATGTTTGGAGCAGACGATCACAAGCTCGAATACGTCTGACGAAAGACTATGCACGGTCCTAAATGGTATGATATATGGCCGCGGCCGCTTCTTGAAAGCACAGATAACACCCACGGCGTCCGTTCGAGGGTTCGACAACCTCAGATTTCGCGCGTCCCTGTGATTCGATGCTCAACGGGTAAACCGGTATATAACTGCTCCGCGGCGGGAAATCCAGGAATCTGAAAGTCAATGGGTCAAGTGAGCGTCAAGCGATCTTAACTTCTTATGTATAACAAATCGGCCAGAAGAGAACAGAAGCAAAACGAAGGGTATCACCGCCGTCCTAAGCTCTGATTCGCTGCATAAACGACTCGTATCAGTACCGCCACCATCACCCCGGGCCGTCTTCATGAAAGTTCTTGTGATTGGAGTTGTTCCCCTCTTCGTTCCTTCATCAACAATCTGAGAATCGAATCAACCAGAAAAGACCAGTCTTCCGCTTGAACAACGGGCGACGAAGAAATCTGAGAATGCATAGTCAGGTCCGAGGGACGACATTATCCGGGCCGCGCATGGCTGCCTCCAGTGTCCAGAGGTCTCCAGGGTGATCACAGTACTGCCGCTGCCAACAGCGGGCCATCTTCGTTCCTGTGGCTGAGGCGCGCCGCGAGCTGCCGCGAGACTCTTTGCGCGTTGCCTTATCTGGAATTTCAAAGGAAAAAATATCCTCCAAGGCTGTTGCTCACCTGCCATAAAATAAGCGAAATGAAGCCAGGTACATATCCTTGGACCCTATGAGGCCGGAGCAATTATCGGAATAGAGGGCACCGAAACGACCTTGGTTGACTCTATATACGTATGAGTTAGCCAAGTAGCCTCTCATAGCCTGGAGTTGACGCAGCAAAAACAATCGCTGAAGAGAACACTTCAAGTAGGGACCCACACTCGATGCTTTATTCTTTACAGCTCAGGCTGCTAGCAAATTCTGGGGAACGCAAATGTTGGCCGCCTGGTGATTCAGCAAGATACACAATACGGTCTCTACTAGTACCTGCGTTGTCCGAAGCGCCGCTTGTCCACTAATTTCCATGTCAACCCGGGTTTGCGCATATAAACTGATCCAGCTTGTTTGTATAACGCAACAGATCGGGCAACTTGGATTTGTATTAGAACGGGGCCAGACGGGGCCGTGTTCGCAACCATTTTCTCGACAAAGCCACGCCATCCCATGCATGAAATCGCAAGCTGTCTACCATGTCTTTGAACGTTCCTGTTGAGGTTCGTTGCAATTGGAGAAGATACCTTCTGTCGACTGCTAGACGCACGGGCGCCTGGTGTCCCAATCTCCTCGTTCTCGCTCGCCCGCTGTTCTGCGTCGGTAAGACCAAAACCTTGTCTATCGTCATTTCGTCGTGCTCTATCCGGATGACCTGCACGCTAAAAAATGCTGCGGGTCGGAAACCCAAGGTTGACGCTCCAGAGCCATGGGCGAAAGACTTTGCACGCGAGCCGGTCCACTCAAAGCCGACGATCTCCACGTCGCCCTCGCTCTCCAGAATGTTCGAGGGTCGAAGGTAGCCATGAACGCAATTGCGCTTCTTCGTCAACGTCAACGCCGTATGCAGTCTCTCCTTTCGCAGTTCCGCGACGAAGCTTATGGGGCATATGAAATGCCGAGCTCTTCATCACCACCATCGTACTGCCGAAGTCCAGGCCTTCGAGAGGATGGTCGCAATATAACGCGCCAGGTCCTTCTCCGAGAACAGTCGATGGCGGCTTCTCCGTAGGATTCAACAAACCCGACGATCGCCGCTTGACTATCGCATGTCGTTCCGAATATCAAGGGGTGAACGTACGACTGGAAGGTCACGCGGCGGGTGCAGAGTTTTGACGGATGGTGAGCTTCAAACACTGGATGTAGTACCTGGTCCCTGCCATGTCTCGGCCGCTGCTTTCCTGGAGGTTATAGACGGCTTCGAACAACTTCTGCTGGGTTCCTCGACGGCGCCAGAGATCGATGGAGTCGGTGGTGCTGCAATGCTTCTTGTCAAGCAGTAGTCCATCTCAACGCGCATGCATAGGCCTCGGGATACGTCCCGGCCTTGAATAGTGCGCGGTGACCGGCAAGTTCTCGGAGTCGGCAGGTGATGCGGCAACCATCAACCGCAAGCAGCGCAGAAGAATACGTACTGTGCGGCCCGTGTCGAGATGCTCCAGGATTGCTTGGCCGCGCCTCTGCCAACGCGTCTGCGAAGTGGGTGAATGCAAGCGTTTACAAAGTTTAAACGTTACAGCGACTCTCGCCATCAGCATTATCGGATCAAACAAGTTGCTTGCGACTTGATTTGAACTCAGTTGGCCATGATACCTCTCTTCTTTATCTTGTGTCTCTCAAGTCTCCTGAATCTCTGGGGAATTTTCTGGACTCTCTCCAGTCATATACATATGTTTCCAGATTCAAATATTCAAGACTGGTCGTCTCGCTTGTCGAAGTCTCTAACTCGTTACTCAGGTCCTGAAGGGTCGCAAGGATACACATCCCTTTAGTATCCGTACCGTACCTTGTTTCGTAACTGTCAATTCGTCCCACATCTGTCGCTAAGAAGGTTGGAGCAACCGAATTCGTGCGAAATCCTCGGCTCCGCAAACGTGAACTTTGGCGGTGTTCAACAAAAGTCTCTCGAGCAATCATTGCTTGAGAGAGTGTGGGCAGCAGAATCGCGGCGTAAATCGCGATGCGAAAATGGCTCTGGATGAGGAACAAGGCGGAAAGAAATAATGACCAGTTGTACTTTCAACATGCCGAACGGCGCCGCCTCGGTTGATGAACTAACAAACACGCGGCGGCAATCTTCCATCATACTGCAGGGATGGTTTTCAAAGTCATCATCACAGGCAATCCACTGCGCTATCTCCGCCAGCAACCCATTCACGTCAGAAACAGGCGCCTCCGGAGTCCTAGGCTCGGCTGTCCGAGAGGCATTCCGCACCAAGCAGCCCGATACCGAGCTCCTCAGCCTCTCGCACTCGCGATCGGGAGACGGTCTGCGCAGACTCGATCTGCTGAACAGCGAAGAGGTGGATCAAGTCTTCCAGGCGTTCAAACCGAATTGTCTGTGTTCTTCTGGGGCGGTAAAACGCTTCTTGCTCACGTACGCATTTACTTACCAGGGTCATTCATTGCGCTGCGGAACGTAGGCCTGACGTTGCAGAGAAGGTCTGCAAGCAGAAGTTTTGGGGCCGATCCAGCTCATCTGCTTCCAGGATCCCAGGGTGCTCGAAAGGTAAGAACGCGTCAACTCGCGTATGCAGTGTAGCTCAAGATCTCAAGCTCAATGCCGACGTTTCCGGTCATCTCGCCCAACTTTCCAAAGAGCTGAGCTATACGCTCGTCTATATATCTACCGGCACGTCTTCGCCCAGTTTCTCTGGAAGAAGATGCTCATCTCCGTACTTGCATGCAGATTATGTCTTTGATGGCACATCCCCTCCGTACGCCCCATCCGCAAAGACCAACCCCTTGCAGCTGTACGGCCAAACCAAGCTAGAAGGAGAGGTCAGAGTTCTCGGAGTCGAAGGCGCCAAGCCCGTCGTTCTCCGAGTCCCTGTCCTGTAAGCATCGTCGTACATCACTCCTTTGATGTTCCTCCAAGTGATAGTTTCACATTTTAGATATGGTCCCGCATCGAACAATGCCGACACGGCCGTCAACATCCTCATTGACGTCGTCCAAGATCAATCCGGGAAAACGTACAAGATGGACCACTACGCGACGCGGTACCCGACCAACGTAGTCGACATCGGGAACTTCCTTGTCAGGCTCTCAGGTATCTCCTCCCTTTCTTGCTTCCTTATTCGAGCCAACCGGGTGATTCAGCGTATGACAAACCCATCCCGCCCGTCCTCCACTACTCTGCCGCGGAGCCGTTCACAAAGTACGAGATGTGTCTGATCTTCGCGAAGATCCTGGGCCTACCGCATGGCCACATCGTCCCGGATGCTGACCCGCCCACCGGCGCCGGAGCGACGACCCGGCCCCGGGACTGCCAGCTCTACACACAAGAGACGGAGAACCTTGGCCTCGAGGACGGGCTTGGGCTATCGCTTTTCGAAGAGTGGTGGACGGAATATTTGAAGAAATGATAGGATAGCATAGAAGGAATACGAGTGTAAGTAGTAGCGTGTATCCTACCGCGAAATCGATGTACGTGTATATGTGTATCAAGGCGGCTTCGTATCCAATCTTGTTATAGCTTCGTCTGCCACTTGAGCAGCTTCGTCTATGCCATACAACTTGGATTGCTTGGACGCAGATAGAAAGAATTTCCGGGCCTGCTGGGAGTCTCCAGCCAGCTAGATCGTAGCGTTAATAAGTCGAAAAAAAGTTCAGCACGGCGGCGAAACGCACCTCACGCAGCATACCAGCGTTGAACAGCGCGACAGCCAGAGCCTGCTCGCATGTTGCGACCGGCTCTCTGGTGCTCTGCCTTGCGGTTTGCAGTATCGACAGCGCCTTTTGCGCCCAAAATTCCGCATTCTTTTGTTTTTCGTGGGTAGGATCACCCCGGATGATAAGCTCCGCGACGTTGTTCATCAGGTGTGCGCCTTCAAGAAGAAGGTCAGACGGAGGACTGGAGCGATGGGATACTTTGGACCTTGACACATATTTTCTGCCGACGATGTGGGGCCGTCTTCTGAGACCAGCAGGGAGATTCCCTGCAGATACAGCGGTACAGCGTACCTAGCGTAGTGGTCTCGAATCAATTTCTTCATGATAAAGACAACACTTACTCCAATTTCCCGGCTCGCCCGTAGAAGTCTCCGAGTTCCTGGAGTGGTACACTGATATCCGTTCTCGTCAGCCATTCCGGCAGATTGAGGCGAGTGAAATCGAGTGGTGGAGATGCTGCCCCGGCGGAAGAAGAAGAGGTTTTCTGTGTGTCCAGAAGCAGCTTGAGTATCTCCTCCACAGCCCAGACAAGTATTTTCTCCTCCTCATCGACGGGGACTTCACATGTCGGAGCCAGCTGCCCCAGCTTCACAGCCAGAGAGACAGCTCGCAGTCGTTCCCGCCCACTAAGAACTTGGTCCGGCGGGTGACCCCGAATGAGGTCCAGAGCGTTTCGATAGATACCAAAAGCCTCTTGCACCTTGCCTTGGTCTTCCAGCTCCCCAGCCAGGTCGACCGCTATCCCAGTGATCTTGAGGTACGGCTCCGTCTTGAACTCTTCGATCGGCCTGCCGATGGCGGTGTTCCATGCTCTGGTCGCGTGAGTCAGACGCGCTGCAGCTTCCTAGTAGTAGTAGTAGAAGAGCGCCCGGCGCACACACTTCCGCTTATGATACGCGCTCGACTCCAAGTCGCCGTTGTGTTTCGCGCTGATGCCGCGCTTCAGGTCGACGCGCACCTCAGGAGGAAACAGGTTGCGCCAGTTGGTGTACGCATCATAGCTGAGTTCCGAGACCTTTCAGGTTCGATTGACTTCGGCAAGCGCACTTGGAGGCGCACCATGCATACGTCAGGGCCCCAGCTCCTGCGACTCCCCCCAACACAATCCAAACGGTTCGCTTCGTAGAAACCGACGGCCCGTCGGCGAAATAGCGTCTCACGGGCTGGCTTCGCAGTGTATCATGGGAGAGCCGGGTTTTCCTGGACAGCCGGGTTATCCTCCAATACTGCATGAAGTGGATATCGGAGTGGCTGTGCCACGACGGATCAACATTACTGCAATTAATAAACGACGTGTCCGTCCCGCGCCCCGTCTGCACATATTCATTGCATGGCTCTGCGCAGTCCGTACAGTTTTTTTTCCTGATAAAATACAGACGCCACATTTCCGTAAGGACTCGCGGAGGAATCAAGACCAGTAACCTGCGCAAGCTTCTCGACTTTGAGTTCAAGATTGTTTCCGCTCACGCACGGCTCACGAGCGCAATTTTCCGGGAAAAACAGAAGCCCACCGTGACAGCCAGTGAGAGCGAATCGACTTTCATGTATTTTGGCAAGGATCCACGCTGATCCACGTCCGACCATGGGAAACGAAAAAGAAGAGGTCAGTACGAGGCACAATCGCGCGCGTCGGAGGGCGCATTTTTCCGCGCATTTTTCCGACTCAATAGTAATTGCCTCCGTTCGTACGTCCATCAGATTCAGAGCCAGGAGTGAGAAGTGTCGGTGGGATACTATACAAAACGAGGAACCGGATAGCCCAGAACAGCAAGGTCAAGAAGAAGCAGACGCCAGAGGCGGCGAGCGGGTAGCCGCGGGGAGTGGTGGGAGGGTAGTGTTGGTGGTATTAGCAGGGAGATAAGATATTCTATGGCTCGTTCCATCCACATACACTTTTTTGTTTCTTGTTTCTCCCACCCTGGTGCACTGGGGGGTATGGACGCAGCGGCGGGATGTCCGATGCCCTCCCTTCTTCCTTTTCCTTCTGAATCCACCTACCCACTTGATGTCCCAATGTTTGCGTAGGCACCGCCCGGGGCTCAACCAAGTCTTCCCTCATCGGTGCATATAACGTTCCCTGCCTAGAGTCTTGGAGTACCCCGTACAGCGACGGCGCAGCCGTGCGAGCGGGGGCCGCCCGTCCAATGCCAAGTCCTCCGCTGCTCGAAGTTGCCTAGTACCGGATAGGCGGTATCGGCTCCGCGTGAATCGTGCTCAGATCGACCGCCTGGTCGACTGCTTCGTCGAGCTCGCCTATGAGAACTCTGTTTACGCGCGTCAGTCGCCTTCGATTTTCTTCGGAAGAATAAAGAAAACAGGAAGCAGAAAAACGCACATCATATCCCCCTTGACGAGGTACAGCCCGAGTGGGACTTCCTCCACGCCCGCCTCCATGCTGTATATTCGCTCCTTCGAATCCGAGAGAACGACATTGGATTTTTGGTCAAAGCCTGCCATCACGCCCTATTTCGCGTTTCCGTTGAGTTTAGTGTGTTTTTTCTTGCGAAAGAGGTAGAGGAGGAGGTGGTGGATGGTGGAGGAAGGGTGGAGAGGTAAGGTGGGCGCACAACAACACGTACCACGATGACGACACCGTCTTGCAGGACCAGGAGAACGCGACCTAAACATATGAATTTACACGTATGGGTTCTGCGTGGGAGGAAGAGCTGAGCGTACATACGGTCGACGTAGCCTTGAAGGCTGGACATAACACTGGAGACGGCGGTGGGCGGTGGGCGCAGTGGATGTTTATTTGGCCTTTGATCGACGCCGGTCCTGCATCGTACTATTCAGTGCGCCAGGGTCCATTTTTGTCATACTTATGCTACTGGACAAATCATGGTGAGGAGTACAGGGAAGAAAAGAATATATACATCCGGTACAATATACGCTCAACTGCTCGAATTCCTCATAGATAACGAGGGCAATGCCAGCATGCGCGGGGATGTAGTACGCTAAGTCTGGTATAGTCTATGTGGAACCATAATCTAACATCTATCAAGGTCTCCAGGTCTCCATGATGAACCAAAGGTTTGTTCATTTTCCGCCGGTCGTCCGGAAGAGAACGAGCCCCGCAAGGGCGATCGAGTAGCCTGCAACGCAACGCAAGAATGAAATGAGTCGTTGATCATAGAATTCATCTCGTAGCCGGAAGAATACGAAAAGGAAGCTGGAAACGCACCAAAGACCTGCAGCGGCGCCACCTCCGCGCCGAAGAACGCAACGGACCCAATAACGAGGAGGATATCCTTCAACACCCCAGCAAGCGTCAGGATCAGCCCGCTCCCCACGCCAACGAGGAACACCGCCGCCACGTTTAAGAAAAACGCGACGCAGGCGTTGCTCAGCAGGATAAGGGGCCCGATCCGCGCGAGCTCGTAAAAAGGGGCGAGACCCTCCGTGAAAGGGAGGATAAGGAGGTTGATGGCGGCGCATACGGGGGCGTAGTAGTGCAGCGAGACGAGGGGGTCCATTTTGAGGCCGTGGAGGAGAACCTCGATCATGACGAGGCGCGCGGCTTCGAAGCCAACGGCGGAAGCTTGGATGAGGAAGCCGAGGAGGTTGAATCTCATCTCGCCGCCGGAGGTGATGGCGACGCCGAAGGAGATCATGCAGACGATCATGGCGAGGCGGCGGTTGGGCTCGGCGATGCGAAAGCCCCAGGAGATGAGGAGGACGGCGACGGCGTTGAACGCCTGCAAGATGGTGTTTGAATATTCTGTAGGGCGCGTTGGTATAGAAGAAGCGCACCTTGAGCATTTGGATGTATGAGATGCTGAGGTACAGATACGCCGAGTTGCTCAGAATCAAGCTACCGCTGAAGAGAACGCCAATGGGGAGTATAGATCGCAGAAACATGTCTTTTGACATGTTCACATCCTTGGTGGCGTCGAGGAGGTTCGTCGTCCGCTGTAGTACACGCGTGCCTATCGCCTACAAAGCGCGTCGTGTCAGCGGAGAGCAGAGGGGCGGGTACAGACAGCGCTCACAGCAAAAGTAAGATGCCATGTTACGAGGAATACAGGGTACTTGAAGTTGAGGTTGTTGTACAGATGGTTGTTGTAAAGAATGACAGAGACGGAGAGGGCCATCCAGACGGGGATGATGACGACCACGGAAACCTTTGGCTTGGGTTTCGTGGCCGGCGGGGCGGAGACGGGTGGGGGCAAGGAGGCGAGTGAGGATGAGGCGGTCTGCTCTTCGTCTTTTATGGAGGCGAGAGGCACAGACTCGACTTTATCGTCGGCGGGGTTGAGGGCCATGGCGGTAAACGCTGCGTGTTATCAGCAAGGGCGATAGAACGAGAAAACTGTTCACTGACAGCGACGGGAAGGAATAAAGGCGTTTGTTGGCCGACGTGGCCGTAACTGATCCTGCCCAAATTCAACTTCTGTTTCTTACGATGCTTGCGGACGATTCACAGTGACGTGGGGGCCGGTTCGCGTTTACCTAGCACCAATCCCGCATATTTTGAACGAAATAACATTGCTGTCTAAGCTACATCCTAGCATGTTCCGAAAGGGACCGCGCTGGGCTGCATCTGAATCTCCGATGATCACTCGCTGGCACTCTGCCATTCGATAGTTCTGTGTTGAGTGCGGGGGTTCGCATGTATTACGTATGGATATATACCCTACAAGTACATTCTGAGACTGGGGAACGAGAGCTGCCTGATGAATCACGGAACGTCGTTAACTCGCTTTGAAAGAAAGCAGTTGAAGTGCTGGTGGTCGCAGTTAGCTCCACGTGTACTGCGGCAAGGATGAGTCCGTTGTTTGACGGTGAAATGCATAGCGCACATGGAATGGGCAATCACTTGGAGTTCATTTGTTATTCAAACACACGTACGAAGATTGACGATGACGATGACCGGACACCTTGTGCAACCGATGAAGGATAGCTACGGCCCTGTTGCGTTATAGCGCCCCAATGCCACTCGGGGTCGAGCCACGGAGGCTTTGTACGGCTGGCGGGGAGGTTCGGGCAACGGCCATGGGCGGGGCTTGTGTGCTGGATACGAAATGGGTGCAGGAGGAGGAACGGGGACAACAGCGCGAATAATAGGGAGAGCGGCGGGTTTCGACAGCGGATGAGAAAGAGAGGGTTTGGTGTTCGTAGTGTTCCGGCGAGGGATGCCAGTCGGCTTGAGAGAGGGTCTAGATGCTGTTGTGGCTGCGCGTGTACGCCGAGTCTCAGGCCGTTGACTTGAATCACAGAGAGAAGGTCGAGGGGTGATTGTAGGGCAGAGATCGGCAGGGGCCAGCGGCGGGATGTTTTCAGAGTTGCTGTGAGCGCAAGAGGGGTGGTGATGTGACTGCTTGCCGGTAGCGCTGCGAGGCATCCGACATGCGCCGCACCCACTGCGGAACGCAGCCATTTCGTGATGAGGAGGCACCGAGGGAGGTCGCGCAAGTAACACCGGTTCGGACGCGTTTTTGAGAAAAGAGTGACTATCCACAGTGCGCGAATAGGGTATCCAGATGATTTGCATGGTGCGCGGCGGAGGAAAGTTCAGAGGATGACGAGAGTGCACAAGACCGACTAGTTCCTTCGCTACGGCTTCGAGCACGTCGGACGATAACCTTACATCTCGCGGGAGTACACGCCATTTGCGGAATCGGTTCAATACTTGAGGGAGGATGTTTTGGATGGAAAACTGAGAGTGTGATGCCAAAAACGAGGATAACGCGATGAGGAGGTCAGCAGATAGTTGTTGACGCGAATCCTGAGCCTTTTTCGCAGGAGCAGAGACAGAACGACAAATTATTTGCAAAAGAGACTGTTCCAGTGAATTGTGGCTCGAGTTCATGCTGTGCAAAGTGTAAGCGAGCCTCGCGAGAAGCGGCAGCTGCGGGGAGAATTCGAGATCAGTGGCTGTGAGGGCGCGTTTGGCACAAAGTTTGGCGCCCGCCCGCCGCAGCCCTTCGACTCTACGAACACGCCGGCAGGTTCCGTCAGTAGCCATCAATTTTCGTAATTGTCGTACATACATTGTACATTTCGTTCAATCACCGCATTAGGCCTTGACATCGTCAACACTGTACACTCCAGTGACTCCACCCTCCTTCTCCTTCCCCTCACTCGCTCTCTCGCTCCACTCTTCCTCGTCCCTCTCTTCCTCTTCGGCGGATACATCAATCTCTTCGAACCGCAGCGCCTTGCCCCTCGGGGCACCGCCCAATTCAGTCCATAGTACACGAGCGCTGAAACCCCAAAACCGGTGAAGAACGACATGTCGTAGATACGCGTCGCGGCGAGCGGCACCGTGCGCCCTGTCGCCCCTGCAAAGCCTACGACATTGATCAGGATGCCCGCGACATACGCTGCGTACGCGCTGTTCGGTTGATGTCGTTTGTAAGAAGGGGGAGAAATGGAAGGACAGAGAAAAGATACGCACCGGAAGTTCACGCCGTAAGTGTAGAAGTACCATCCATCCCTTCGCGCGGTGTATAAATCCGCAACGCGATAGTGGCCCTTGCGCACAAAGTAGTATTCCGTGACCATCACACCCGCGATACTACTCAAGAAAACCGAATACGCGGAGAGATAGGTCGTGAAGTTGTTGGCCGCTGAGAGGAGGCGCCAAGGCATCATGCAGAGACCGACGATGGCGGCAACGTAGCCGCCCGCCGGATGTTGATGAAGCGCGGGAAGAGCGCAGTGAGATCACAACCCGCGCTGATGGAATTGGCAGAGATATTGGTCCCTAGCTGACAGAGAAACCATTAACCAGTGTGCCGAACGAACACAGAGGCAATAAACGTACCTGAGCGATAATAAAGGATGCCGAGATGAACCAGACCTGGACGCTCTCGCCATCAACTTTGCCCGTCTACTGCTTACAACATGAAACTTACGCCAAATCGCGTCGCGCTCGACGGATTATTATCCAGGAACATGCCCAGCAAATCGATCGGCGACCACACCGCTTCCCGTATATCGTGACAGACGAAGACGAGACAATGATCCCAATGAAGCTGACAAGCGAAAACGTGAGGGGAACAGATATCAGCTGCGGGAGGAGCGCCGCTGCAGGCGTTTTGGCGCGCGACGCAAAGTCCGGCGCGTTACTGGATACGAGATCAGCATGCAGTGGATGAAGGAGGGAGGGAAAGTAATGACGTACGTGACCAGTGTAGCCATATTGCTGATGCAAGACATGAGACTGACTACCATGGCCCAAGCGAGGTCGCTCCCATGGAGAGTCCCTTTCTGGTGTATGATCGGCCCGACGCCCTTGGCCTTGACGATGCACCAGATGAAGAACGTGATGCCTGCAGTGGGCGCGACTATACTCTTCACCGTGAAGAGATGGCGGCTGGTATGCAGCGTAAGCGCTTCCCGCCACCTGATGATTAACTAAGAGACAAACTGACATTTTATGGATGGGAAACCAGATGGCTGGAAGCGATATCAACCAGAAGAGGAAAAAGCACATGAAGTCTTTTGTGGTGGTGCCTGATGAGGCGGGGAGGTGGTTCGCTACATACATGATACGGAGGTCAGCTGCTACACTCCATGATAGTGAATCTTTTCACTCACGGATATTGTTAACACTGGGCCACATGCGCGGAGCATCACCAGCACACACGACCCGCCTATGCTGGCTTGCACGCCATACCAAATGCTTGGAACGAAAAATACAACTCACTTTACAACTCGGTGCAAAGGTAGAGAAGAACATACCAAGCCATAGCGGCGCGATTGAACGTGACCCACAAGCTACCAAAAAGCCCAAAAGAAGTACGCGCAACGACGGGGAACGTGACGTGGAAGATGGCTCCGGGGCGCGCGTTCAAAACGATGAACGGTGCAACAATACCATAGCCAACCCAGACGCAGATCCAGGACTGCCACCATGACAGGCCGAGCTGCACCATCGAACTGGCGATCATCCATCTAGAGACGCGAGATGAGTGGCTGCGGCAAACGACGAGAAAATCGTTAAAACAAACGTGTTGACGTTGAAACTGTCTGCGATCCAGCTGGAAAAAATCCGGTCAGAACAATGGAGAGGGAAGTATTTCCTTGAGACACACAAGGCGAAAAAGTTG
Organism: Panellus pusillus; assembly: GCA_013387415.1. NCBI lineage: Eukaryota > Fungi > Basidiomycota > Agaricomycetes > Agaricales > Mycenaceae > Panellus > Panellus pusillus. The sequence goes on along the minus strand of QVIE01002533.1, from coordinate 20,855 downwards.
TACGAAGCCCACGTCCATTTTTCTTTTGGCACGGGTCGCAGGTCCTCATTCTGCAGGTGCTTGTGAGATCGAGATCAAATAAACAAGAAAAGACGTGCAGCTAGAAACATCTGCGAGTGCGACAGACCCTCCTCATGAGGCACCTCAAAAAGCTTGTAGAAAACGCATGATGGCTGGTCGTAACAGGGGATCCAACATGGGGCGTCGGCTGCAGTCTTATATGCTTCCAAAAATGCTGATAGGACCAGCATGGCGATAAGGAAGTTGTCGTAATGAAATTGCTTGGAAAAGGCGCCCCTCGAGAACAAACGCAGAAGCCCTTGACATGAGAGTAGTTGGAGACAAGCGGCCACGTCTAGCGAGCCCGGTGGGCGGCACTATATATAGTGGACGGACTCGGGTAACGGAGAACAGAAGACATAGAAGAGCAAGCAAAAGAAGCCTGATGGGGAAGGAAGCAGACGCGGTCCCGTGATCAGTTTGACGCGTCTCACCGTCGCACTGACGTCATGCCAATAGCAGCAATAAATTACAAGTTCTATCGAGTCGGAGACAGGCAAGATACCTTGGTAACACAACCATAATGAAAGGGATAAATAAACAAAATAACATGAAGAGAGGGAAGTAGATGATGCGGTGTGTGCAGGTCCAGATAGCAAGTGCGTAGATGGGAGGTGTGCGTAGTACATTACAATGGATGAAGCAGAGTGCAGTGGACACAAGACAGATCAATGGAAATGCGGCTGTGACTGGAGCAGAGACTCGACAAAGTCACGCAGTGGTGTTGCTGGTGGTCGCCGACGGCGAGAGGTTGAGGGCGGGATGGTGGGAGAAGGCGAGCGGTTGTTAGCCTTTCTGAAGCGCTCGCCCGACGGCGAGGGCGTGGTGAACGTAAAGGCAGAGTAGATGTGACGGCGCTCGGGGTGTTGAACACCTTGATGCTACTGCCTGCGGCGGAGGCGGGAGGGGTGACTCGGCCCGAGTAGTGAGTATTAGGGGAGAAGTAGTCGCGAAGCTCGGGTTCGGTGGAGGTTGCCTGGACATGCGCGTTAATTCAGGTGGAAGAGGACTCAAAAAGCACACGAACCTTGCGGAACCTCGCGCTCTCCTCGGGAGTGGGTGAAGTGAGAAGCGAATTGACATCGAACGCGGCATCGTACGCCTGAGTGACGTCCGCAAGGGGCGAGACAGTCAGCTCGTAGCACCGCGAGTCGATGTCCGCCTGCATTACACGATCCCTCTCCGCGACATTCTCATCGACCGTGGGTAACGGTGAAACGCGGCGCGAAGGCTTCTTTGCACCCTTCTTGCTGCTCTTGGTGTCTTTCCGCCCCTTGGAGGAGGACGCAGACCGAGGCTTCTTGCTCTCGGCCTTGTCCTCCTTCTGCTTTTTCGTCACGATGTTCTTGGGGCCAAGAACATTGGTCTTGCGCTTCCTGCCCGCGCTCGTGCCAGCAGAGGTGCTGCAGAGCTCCCCTGTGACCGGGTGGAAGTTCTCCTTCCCTGCGAGGGAGGTGGGGGAGGTGGACGACGATGAAGTAGGAAGATCGGAATCGATCGACGACGAGGAGGGGGCCTTGGCTGGTGTTGGCCTTACAATAGTTTCAGCGTCGGCGGGGGTGTCGCAGTAGACGGTGAAGGACGCGATGGCCATGGTTGAAGGGAGAGAGACGCTTGGCCTGCAGACTTTCAACCGATTAAATACTCGCAAACAAGCATCGCGTGGCACGTGCAGAAACAAATACAGCCATTCATTCGGCCTTTCTCTTCCACAAGTCACAACAGCGGTTTCCGGATATGGTAAACAAGGTCTCAGAAGTTAACGCCCTCCATTGTACGGCGGGGGTGGAGTGTGCGGGCCACCTGCCAAGCAAATCAAATGTCCCCGGCGGATGTTGCAATTGTCGTGCGGTGGTCTTGACTCCTGACTGCCGGACTCTTCGGTCGACTTGTGGCCGTGCTGCAAGCTTTCATATAATGCATATGCACTTCTCTTCTGATACCAACCGGATTGTCAAACCTTGTGATGCCTTTCTGCGCTCTGATTGTTCTTGTTCACTGTCCTCTGTTGGTCCCCTGACCAAGCAACTGTCTCTCCCACGGGCTCAATTCCAGGTCGGACTTGTACCCGCGGATGCAAGCGTCTCGATCTACAGCCGTAGAAATATTCGAATGCATATCATCGCCCCTATAGGAGCTGTCTCAAACGAGGATTTCAATACCCTATGCTTGCATCAGCAGCAGCTTCTGCGAGGCATCTACGTGCTCTGTTCCGCGCCCTATCTTGTTTCAAAAAGTGAGAATTATAAAACGCAACCCTCCTAACGTGAAAGCTGTGGGACGCCCCTTCTTCCCCGTCCCCGTCCTTGCGTTTCTCGCACTCCGACCGGAATTCACGATCGACTAGCTCAAGCGGTTGGTGCACACTCAACGCACGATTCGCCAACCCTCCGGAGCTTAGCGTGGTTTGTTTCACATCCTCATGTTTTGCACGCACACGCACACCTCATTCGATAAAAAGTTGCAGGTCACTCTCACCTCTTACGACACCGAGGTTCCCTGTTGCTTTCCTCTCCGTCTCTTGAGCAGGAAAACTTCCACCCGCTGCCATCATGCACGTCCATCACGACCGTAGTTCCTCTACCGAGCCCGTCTCGCATCCCACCCTCGGAACCCGCATCGACAACGGCACCCTCGAGCTCGTCGAGATCCTAGGAGTCGGCGGCTACGGCGTCGTATATCGCGCCATCGAACTGTGTTCCCCTGCACCATGCCATTACGCCGTGAAATGTCTCATGCACGCCACCGTTACACCCCGCCAGCGACAACTGCACATTCGTGAAATCGCCCTGCACCAGCTTGCCAGCGCCCACCCGAACGTCGTGACCCTTCACCGCGTTGTCGAGGAACAACATTATACGTTCATCATCATGGACTTTGCGCCCGACGGTGATTTGTTTTCGCAAATCCTCTATGGTTGCCGGTACCTCGGAAACACCAGACTTATCAAGCACATATTTAACCAACTTCTCGACGCCGTCGAGTACTGCCACTCTTTGGGTATCTACCACCGCGATTTGAAGCCGGAAAATGTGTTATGCTTCGATGGTGAGCCTCTCACGTCCCGAAATGACTCCAGTTAACACACCTATAGGCGGCTTCAGAGTCGCGATCACTGACTTTGGCCTCGCTACGACGGAGAAACTCAGTGAAGAGTTCCGCACAGGGAGCGTGTACCACATGAGTCCAGGTCTGTCGTCCTCTCACGCTCTTGTATCGCTCTCACCTTTCGCTTAGAATGTCAGGGAGGAGAGTTTGCGCCCTCAGGTTCTTACTCGCCCATGTTCAACGATATCTGGTCCCTCGGTATCGTGCTCCTCAATCTGACCACTGGACGTAACCCTTGGAAGGCGGCTCTGCTGTCCGACTCCACGTTCTGCGCGTACCTCAACAACCCGGCGGAGTTTCTGACTACCGTGCTCCCTATCTCGAACGAGCTGAACGACGTGCTTGCCCGCATGCTGGAGATCGACTGGCGCCACCGCATTACAATCCCCGAGTTGCGCATCGCGCTCGAGGATGTCGCGCACTTCTACTCCGAGGGCGCCGTGTTTGACGGCAGTATGGCGCGGTGCCCTTGGGAGGTGGGTCTCGACCTCGAAGCGAGTCCGTCTGCGCAGGCAGCAGCCCCACCAAATCACTACCAGTCGCGGTGGAGTAAGGAGTCCAGCCTCGTGTTCACACACGTGGATGGGGCAAGCGATTCGTCTTCTAGCACGCAGTACTCGTCGTGCGGCGCGACCTGGGCGTTTGACTCGCCGACGTCTGACTCGCCGACGTCGTCCGAGTCGGAGCACATCCAGAGCCAGAAATTCATCTTCGAGCGCTCAAGGACGCCTCCCCCGATCAATGTGCCCGTCTCGACCTGCTCCTCCGCTGGGTTTCCGGCCGCGGAACGTCCAGCGTTCCTCGTAAATCCAAGTATCGTGGAGCTTCCTCCGAGGAAACCTCCTGCGGGGACCCGAAAGCCTTTGGTAATCAACACCAATTTTGCTGCTCCCCAGTATTACGCCAAGAATAACAACAGTCTGGGTTCGGCTTCCACGGGCTCGTCGGCTATGCAAACGGCGGTCGACGAGGAGGATCCTTACGCGTCGTCCTTTTTCCTCGCTGAGGCAAAGGTCTTCAACGATTCCATGATCGATATTAGGGACGGATCGGCGGACAAGGAGATGACGACACCGCTATCGGCGTGGTATTCGGAGGACGCCATCTCGCGCTACTGTTCAACCCAGAGCTCGATTCTCATGCAGGCCGAGTCGTTTGATCGCTCCGCTACCCCTTCGCCCGACATCGAGACCAAGCGGGCGCCATGGCGTGATCAATGTCAGTATCCACCGTCCGTCTTCAACCACGTTACCGACGCCCTCCTTCAATCAAGGTCCAATGCCACACATATCAAAAAGCCCGTCCACGTCAACGACACTCCGAAACCCACCTTCCTCCGGCCGAAGGTCCAGTTCTTACCCCGTCCGGCGGTCGGCACTGCTTCGGTGGCACAGGAAGGGTTCGGGAAGCCTGTGGAGCCATTTCAGTCGTTTGTATTTCGCCAGACGCCTTCTTCTCCGTCTTTCGAAACTTGGCCTGCACTTGCGCCGTCTGAGGCGCCGGCAGCGCATGCCGGCAGGGCGGCGTCGGGACCCGGGGGTGGCGATGCGGCGTTGGCCAGCAGCGGGCGGCCTCGGAGCACCGCCCAACTACGGGTAGTCCGGCCTTGGTTTCTACGAGCCAAGCTGTTCGGGACCGCCCCTGACGCGATCAGTGGCCGGTGATCGTGCTATGGGTACTACCAACATTAAGGCCGCCACATTTCCCGCGGTTGCGCTTTCCGGTACTCGAATGGACCGTAGTTAAAAATATGTATCAGTACCAGGTGTACGTTTGTATTTACGCCTACATTATACTCTTCACAACCGCAATAAACCTTCGATGCCAATCACGAAATTCTCTTGCCGGACAAGTACGCGACGCGCCTCAACTGTCTACATACTTGGGTGCATATTTGGATTGAACACATCCCGCTGGGTACGGGAGATATTTAAAAGCGCACTCAGGATGCTGCTCCCGCAACACAGATGGGCTCTGTCAAATCCTGGCGGCCCCTTCTTCATAAGCCCTTGCTGGCTTCTCTCATCAAGCAACATGCCGGTGACTGGACATTTTCGACGTCCTCTAGAGGCCACGGAAATTGGATAGTACCCCTTGACATAATAATCGAGGTCTCCGAAAGGCTGGAAAGCACGGAGGATATCCTTTCCCTCAGCTTGACTGTAAGTATGTCTCAACTTCGCGATGTTTCAATGTGTCTTTCCATTGACAGCTACCTTCGCAGTCAACTTGCGTCTATGCCACGCTTTTGCCTGTCCTCTACGTGTCAGTGGATCTCCGGTCCAGTAGGATGTGCAAAAACACAATTTCGATGCTTTTAAACGGCCGATCGGATGCATCACGCCATATACGTCGACTGGTCGTGCGGCCGAACCATGTTGACCGACGGTCTCAACAGCCGGCAAAACACATCGACGAAGATTGGGTAGTTCAGTCTATGATCAAGTTAGCGAGTGCAGGCCGTCTCAGGCGACTCACCTCGTTTTTCTGGGATGGCTCGGACATGCCCCGGGATGATACATTGTGGTCCACACTGCGGCATTGGCAAGTCACTCATTTCATTCGTGTCGATGTCATTATTAATATGAAACAGCTGTCCGGACCTTCGTGCCGTTGGCAGTAACGTCGGGCTCAGGACGATCAATCCTGAGAGCGAGGTGACTTGGATGACATTCTTAATATCCATACGGTACACTAATGATCACCAGCTTTTCCGTTTCGAAGATCTTTCGGGGTTCACTCTAACTGCGAAGACTTTGCCAGATGAGTGGGGTTAGTATATAATTCACAGTTTCTGTCCTTGTCCCTGATAGCAAGTGTACAGGCACAATTCTCCCACCGGAACCAGGGCTGCCAGATCAGCTATGGGATATGCTCGTAGCCCGCAGTCCACGACTGGAACAGCTGAGGATAGATGTATCGCCGCGATCTCGGCGCGTCTGGGATGCACGTCGCATAATTCAGGGACGCTGGCCCCAGTTACGGGACTTAGAATTGGGGGACTGCTCGATGTCCAACAATGATTCGACTCAAGCCTCTATGGAAGCTCCCTTCATGCGGTTCCTCGTCATGCACACCAGCCTGGAGAGGTTGCGACTTGCCTCACTCTCCTCTTTCCCGAAGGCAATCATCTTGCCCCCTTCATCCCTTCCCCGTCTGAGGGAGTTTTGTGGAAATTTCGCGCACATCAAAGGTCTTCCGCATTCTCATATCACCTCCGTTTCCCTTGTACATCAGCCCATGTCGGAGAAAATGCTGGTTTCCATTTGCGGGTCTCTTAAACATATGCAGTGCCTGACGTCCTTGTCTATCTGGCTCCACCTTGACGCGCAGACCGATCACTACGCTGCTTTCCGAAGCCTCCTGGATTCCTGCCGGGGCTTGAAGTATCTCGATCTTGCCTGCTCAGAGGCGCCCTGGGATATGGTGAGTCGCCGCCATCATACAACTATCCTCATGGCCTGTCTTCATGACGACCTTTCCAGATAGAATTCACCTCCGCGCTGCGCGGCTCCCGCGTTGAACTGATAACACTCAGTCTCACGCGTGTAGAACGTGCCGCTGACGAGCCAGACCTGCACAAAATCGCAACCCGCCTGGCTACGCACACTTCTTCACTACGGAAAATATCACTTCGGTACTCATTTACGTCATGGATCTTCCTGGATAGTATACCGTACCGGCGCGTGGGAACTTTTGCGGTGAAGGAAAGAAGCAAGGAAGGAGGAGCCGTTGTGGTGGAAAGACGCCCCAGATCGTACGGCCGACTCTTGTACCATAGCCCGATCTCATTCTACTTGCCTAGGTGGTGACATCACACCATAGGAATGTATCTCTGGCTATATATGGCTGCAATAACAATGGCAGTAGCCTGACGGACACCGTTACCGATGCAAGGCGCGCCTGTATGACAAGGAAAGCTCTAAAAACCGTCCCAAGACAGCTTCGAAACATTAGGGGTCCTCAAGTTGACGCTGCATTTTGCTTTTTTTGCTTTTTTTGCTTTTCTGCATTTTCTCGCTTAGTCTCGGCCGTGATGCAGTTGATTGGCAGATTCGGCGCGGCAATACTGTGACTGCCATCCATTCTGGGATACGCCCCTACTAACGGCATTTGGACTTTTGGAGGCTTTTTTTCCTGGATCCGGAGGGATCCAGGTCTGATTTCGCTAATTGTCTGTCTGACCACCGATCATACATGGTTTCTCCCACGATTCCTTTGCACATGTTTGCTTTAGTTACGACTTACTGCCCTGTTCACTGCTCGGATCAGGACCCGGAGGATCCAGGTCTGCCCGGAGGGCAATAGCTATTTTCAATGCTCCCTCGGGAATCGGCGGGCTTAACGGCCTTGGTTTTAGCCATGGTGCATGAGGTAGTGGGTACAGACAGTAAAGAGTGTATTGAGGCAAGTATGCAGGGTATATAACGAGTGTGCTGGGCGCGAGCGTCGAGTGCGCAAAATATTGGGTATGTGACTAACGGTCACCAGTACCGCCATGCCGAATGTTCCGATCAACCGCATCACGGCCGAAACTAAGCGAGAAAATGCAGGAAAGCAAAAAATGCAGAAAAAGCAAAATGCAGTTTTACTTTGAGCTCCCCTATTCCCATGAAAGAGCACAAAAATACAAGCACAACAAGTGTACAGTCACGGGTATCTATTCAGCCAACAGGTTCAAAATCGTCTCCATCCTCATCTATATCCCAGTCTACGTTCTCGAGCGCCTTCTGTCCCTCCTCATGCAGTTGATCGAGCCCCGTCAGTTTCGTCAAAAACTTGTCGTCGTTGAGAGCTTGCAGAATCATATCGAAGCCCTGCGTTTCGTACGCTTTCAGCACCTGCAGAGTTGCTCTTAAGTGGGGTGGACGACACGAAGAAAAGCAGGAACGAACCGCCTCGCTACACCCCGTGCAGCGCTCATATGCTGCCCTACGATGTGAAGATTCCGGAACTGCGCAAGGAAGCCTCGAAGCTGGTGGGGCACAAGCCCCAAGACACCCGCGCCGGTCAGAGCAGCAGGGTCCGAGTTCGGAGGTGGCGCAGCGGCATGCAGGCTATCGAGTCCAAATCAGCAATTACAACACACCCAATCGGCGAAAACCAACCCGTCGGGATGCTGCAGAACAGACGAGAGCAGCTCCACCGCGGTGGACGCTGCGATAGGCGCCAGCCCAGGGCGGGTGACGGTGCACATTTCGTCCAGCGTTCGATCTGTCAGAGACTACTTGGCTTATCAGCGACAAGCATGCGACCACGGAGGGTAGGACGAACGTCTGCGGGCGCAACGATGTCGTTGCAGTAATAGCACCCAAGCTGCTTCGCTCCCGGCGCACCGACGATGCACGAACGCCGTGGCGCATGACCAGGAAGGTGTCGAAGCCGAGAGCGGCGTTGAGCACAATCTTGGCATACGTTTGTGAGACGTCGCTGAAGTTAATGGAAACCAGCTCACCTTGCCTTTTGCCGCACAGATGACTGTCGGTAGCCATCGGCTCTCTCGCGAATCCATAAGCAAAAAGACTGCATCATGAGCGTCAATCAGCTCCTCCAGCTTGCGCACATCCTCCTTTGTCTGTTCCACGGACGCCGGCGGAACTGGATGACCAGGCATGGGTATCGACAGGGTGTGGCCGGTCGCATTCTGATATCCTTTTTCTCAGCTGCTGCCAAACGATATAGGTAGCCAGAGAGCAAAACGCACGATTCCGGGAAAGATCTTCTTCATCCGCGCGGCAGCGCACTCGGCTTTGGGCTTGCCGCCATCGATGCAGTCCTCGAACTCGAACAACGGCTGCCGAACAGGATTCGAGAACGACACCTTGCCCGAGTCCACGAGTGTGATGTCCCGCACACCCCAGCCCTACGATCCTCGCTTAGCCAAACGTCTCGAAGAATCAAAGTAAAGATCAATATTCACCATAAGAGTCCGAGCGACGTAACATCCCAGCGTCCCAGCGCCGAGCAACAGACACCTCGTCGACGATATCTTCTCGAGATCCAAGGACGGCAGGATGCGCCACCGCATGAGCTTAAGGTTCAAGTCCACCGCCTGGTCCGCCAGGCGCACGGGGTCCATCATGGGCGCCAGATCCGCCAGCCGCGGAGCGAGCTTGCCCTGCGGGTTCTTCTCCCACCCAATTGCACTTGGACGCGCCGTCGCGGCTGTGGAGGGCGCAGTATGCAGGTTCCCGACGCGGCTCTTCCAGCCTGAGGGCGACGCGGGCACGTCTGTGTCGCGCCAGCAGAGGACCCGCAATTTGGTGGCGGTGGTTGGGTATAGAGCGTGCAGGTACGCGAGGAGGTTGCGGAGCGGCCAGCCGGGGTTGGTGGGGTTCGCGGAAGGATCGACAAATCCGATGGTATGTTCGGGGGTGTAGGATTCGATAGGCGCTACTTCACCCGAAGGACTCACGAGGAAGGATGGAAGATGCTTGGCGCGCAGCTGTGCGTGGATCGACGAGAGCTGGCCAGGAAAAAGAAGTTTGATCGATAATGGTTGTGCATGCCTGGGGAATCTGAGTGACTCACCGACTCGTGCGTCAGCTCCTCGCCGGCAGTCCTCCAGCCCAGATCATCGATCTCCCACGCGGGCTTCGCGACGAAGGCGGGGAACGCGAACCAGTAATAGTACTTGTACTTCTTCAAGTCGGCGTACGTGATGAGGAGGAAGTTGTTCAGGGCGGAGGAATCCCGCGTCGTGATGATCGCCTCCCACATCTAAGCACGACGCGTCCGAGTCAACATCCATCCGCCATCGGTCAGATGCCATTCATACCTTTTCAGCCTCTTGGTTGAACAGCGCAGTCTTATCTGCCGCCTTGAAGTCTTCTATCGTGTTGTAGTTCTTGAAGTGCCCTTTAGCGAGGAACGCGCCCGACGGCGGCCTACAGACGCGCGCGTCACGGTCAGACTGGCAAGATCGCAGCCCCTGCATCGCTGCTCACTGTGCGTTCTCATCAAACGACTCGGGCCCAACACTGAGATTACACCCCAACGCGATCTCGGTCCCCGTCTCGCGGTCCGTTATCGAGCGCCCGACGGAATAGTGCCCGACGACGGGCAGAGCGTCGTCCGAGAGGCGCAGGACATCGATCTTGAGGCGGGTGAGTTCGTGCCAAAATGCCGGCTGGACCAGACTGGCGAAGGGTGCGAATTGGACGATCGGCATGGCGCCTCGAAGCAATGTTGGGACGAGAAATGGGAGATGGCCAAATCGGGCATTATATTACGTGTCGCGACGCGCCGTGATGATCAAGCAATTTCCAGCCAACCGTAAGTACAAAAATCGAGTACCCTCGACGTCGACAAAAAAATATAGTACATACATGGCACTTACTTACACTGCGGCCCTCGAATCAATCCTCAATTTTTCGTCCTCGCACGCCTCGTTGCGGACGGCAGCTCCTCATAATCCTCCGCCTTCCGCTTCCTCCTCGCGCTCGTCGTCTTCGAAATCACCTCCTCCGAATCATAATCCCCATCGTCCTCGTCCCCGTCCTCGCTATCGCTCCCCCGCGCCTTCGCGCGCCGCTTCTTCGCCTGCGCCTTCGTCTTCGTCTTCGCCGCGCGCGCGGGGCGGTCTGCCGCCCCCGCCCCCGCCCCGCGGCAGCAGCACCCTTCTTCGCTGCGGCGCCGGCCTTCGACGACGACGACGACTTCTTCTTGGGGTCCAGCTCGAGCGCATCCCACCCGCCGTTTTGCGCCAGGAGCGAGACGGCGGCCCACGCGGCGGGGGCGACGCGCTGCACGCTGAGGCGGCGGCGCGTGACGAGGTCCATGCCTGAGGGGGGCTCAGCATCGTGCTTATACTTGCTTGTATCGCGACAAAAAGAGACGAACGCGCACGCACTTTTTATGCCGGCGACCCGTCATCGCCGAGGTACTCGAGCCCCGCCGGCGCTGTGGGTGCGTCTACTATGTAGCGCAGCAGCTTGAGGGGACGAAATGCGCTGCGCGGGAAACGAAGGTCAGGTCGACCATGAACCATTTCGGCTCGGCTTCCTTGGATTTCTGGGACGTCGTGTTGATTAAGCACTGGAGCCATGCATGCACGTATGCTAGAGAAAGAATTTGAAGCTCACCGGGTCGTAGTATGGATGAGACCTGCATCACAGCTACGCGTCAATATCGTCTTTCTATAGTGCAAGTGCGAATTGAACGGCATACGAGTCCCATGCAGTGTCTAGTGCAAAGCGGCTGTAAGTCAGCAGGCGATTCTAGCAGTCAGAATTTCGCATGAAACGGACTTACTATCTGGATACGCTTCCTTCGAGACCTGGTACGCGTAAGACAACGTTTCTGCCTCCCAAAGGCAACCGTATACTCTACCTCGGCAAACGCAGCGATGCCTGCGCCATAACAACAGCTCAGCCTGTCGTGTACAACTTGAATAAGAGTCGCAAATCAGACAGACCTGGGTTCTTGGTGTTGGAGTGGTAGAACAGGGCCTGCGCAGAGATAAACACACAGCCGCCGCTGCTGCTGGTCGAGAGACCCGACCGACCTTATCCCCGACCTTCATCTCCTTCATAAGCTTGCACGCCTCGTGGTTCCTTACGCCCTCCCACGGGAGCTCTTCTGCGCCTCGAAGTCGTCCACGCTGAACTACACCACACCACGCATACTCAATCATCATCATGCGGTCCAGCGCGAGCGAGAAAGACGCACCTTGACGTCCTTGCCCTTGACGATGCGCGAGTCGGGCTCGGCCTTGAGCAGCCAGTAGCTGTGCGTGGCGGCGTTGCCGTCGCCGTTGCTGTCGCCGGCGTCCATGTTGAGTATCAGCAACGTGGATTAGTCAGCAGCTTTACTATAGCAGCAGCATGAACAACACTGACGGTGGTAAGTTACGTTCGCCTGCCGCTCCGCGTCCCAGCCACGCGCTGACTCCTCCTCCTTTTAATTGAAAATTGAAGACCAAGGTAACCTATACGCCTTCGTCGACAAAGACAAGTGAGCAGCCGCGTCTTGCCCCTCCTAAATTACAGTATCGTATCGTATCTCGATTCTCACTCGCGGCTCGGAGACAAGCGTGCACGGGCTGAACCTCGCCGTGCCCGAGGACGCGAAAGCGATCATCAAGCCGTGGGACGAGCGCGAGAGCACGGAGGCGTACGCGGAGTCGGGGTGGACGACCAGGTGCGGCAGACGCGCGTCGGGAAGTATGTATGTATCTCAAGCTGATTTTGACTTCGGACGACGGCGTGTAGATTATATTGCACATCCCATTCACCCAACAGGTCAGGCTGAAATCTATCCTGCTCAAGCTCGGTGCGCCTTCCCCCCGTCTGCTTTCGTACAAAAAAACATTCAACATATGTATCGTTTCCTTTTTGCAAGGCCGCGGCGAAGCCGCCCCGCGGCACCTGCGCGTGTACGCCAACTTCCCCACCATCGTCGACTTCGCGGACGCCGAGCGCACCACGCCGCACGTCAACATCACGCTCCTCGACGGCGAGACGCGCGTCGTGGAGTACCCCTTCCGCGTCGCCGCGTTCGCCAGCGTCACATCGCTGTCGCTGTTTTTCGTGCGTCCCCCTCTCCTCTCCTCCTATAATCCTTCTTGCGCCGTATGATAAGATTGATGATTGACGGCGATGGGTGCAGAGCGACTCGGCGGGCGGCGCCCTCTCGCGGATCTACTACGCCGGGTTCAAGGGGAGCACCAAGTCCGCGCAGCGCGAGGGGACGTCGAAGCTGGAGATCCCCGCTGCGAACGCGGCGGACGCGCCGCTTGTGGATAAGGTGGCGGAGCGCGCGGGCGGCGCGCAGACGACCGCGCGGTAGTCTAGACGTTAGGTCTGGGGGGGGGAGTTAGAAATGGAATGTAATCTAGATAAGACAGAACAGAGCTGGAGGAAACACGAACCTCGTCGTCGCGGCGCATCTCCCGCACGGCGCCCCGCACCCGCGCAACCACCTCGTCCACGCGCCAATTGACGCCGGGGGTATACCCGCCCCCCCTGCGCATGCGCGCCTCCACCTCCGCCGCCTCGCGCACCCTTCCCGCCTCAAGGAACCCCTCCATCACAACCCCATACGCCCCCGCCCGCGCCCCGCCCGGCCCCCGCGCGCCCTCCAGCTCCCCCAACACCCCGTGCGCACCCAGTACGTCCCCCGCCCGCGCATACACGCGCGCGAGCTCCGTTTGCAGCGCCGCCGCGCTCTCCTCCCGCTCCCTGCCGCCCCGTACGAGCGCGTAGTCCCCCGCGGCCTCGACCGCCTTATCCGCCAGCCCGAGGTCGGCGTACGCGCGCACGGCGGCGCGCAGGACGGCGGTGTACGACGTGGGGAAGGCGTAGAACTGGGCGTCGGACAGGACGGAGGCGTAGTGCGCTGCTGAGTGGCGGAGGGCGTCCAGTGTGCTCAGCGCGTCGTGCGGGGCGGGGAGGAGCGGCGCGAGGCGGAGGAGGGCGTGCCAGACGACCCACGCGTCGGCGGGGGAGATGCGTAGCTTCGTGGGCGTGCGGTGGCGCGTCAGTTCGGCTGCGCCGTCCAAAGGGGGTGAGGTGAGCGCCTCCCACGCTCGGGGGGTAAGAAGTCGGTGTGGAAGTTGGCGCCGAAGAGCGCGGCGAGGTCGGCGTACCGCCGCGTGGAGTGCAGGTGGAAGAGCTCCTTGACGAGCCACGTGTACGCCGTCGTGTCTGCTGCCTTGAGAGCGCGGCGGCGCAGGGCGGTGAGGGTGCGGGTGGAGGGGAGGAGGGGGAGGAGGGCGTGGAGGGTGCTGCCGGGGGGTCGGAAGTACACGAGTGTGCGGGAAGCAAGCAGGGCACGGAGGGATCTGAGCTGCGCCGCGACATAACTGCGGGAGACTTGTTGTTTTCTGTCGGGGTCACGCGCCATCACCTGCGCGGCGCCGTCCACGTCTCCTTGCGCGCGCAGCAGTGCAACGAGCCTGAGAGAGGCCTGCCGGATTCGATAGCCGCTGCTCTCCCCGACGAGCCGCACCGCCTCGTCGAGCCACCCCGCGTCGCAGCACAGCGCAATCAACGCATTCCGCTGGTCGCTCGCCGCCACCTCCGCCTCCCCAGGCGCGTGCTTGGCGTAATACCGCCCCAGCGCGCCCTCGAACGCGAGAAAGAACTCCACGGCCTGCTCGGGGTGCTCCGCGTCCGGCATGAGGCGCGCGAGGTCGGGCCACACGAGGCCGGCGTACCCCTTCTCCGCGCACACGACGGAAAACTCCTTGATGAGCAGCAGGTTGCGCGCGGGGGTGCCGGTGCGGAAGAGCGTGTTGCGCGTGCGCGTGAGGGGCCATTCTCGAGGTGTTGAGAAGGACTGGGGTTGTCGGGGACGAGGTGGAGGTAGGCGAGGAAGCCGGCGAGGTCCTGGCGGCCGTGGACGCGGATGTGGGCGAGGGCGGCGCGCTCGTACTCGGCGTGCGGGGCGATGGGCACGTGCTCTGATGCAAGGCGGAGGCGGATGCGGTCGGCGGCGGCGAATTTTTCTTTCTGGACGTGGTCGAGCAGAGATTTCGCAGAAAGTTGGCTGAAAAGACGGCGCATACGCGATATTTGTGCTTGTTGTGAGGACGCGATTTCTTGGAAATGTCGAGCTCGAGCGGAATCGACATCACCGCCGCACAGTTTCAGCCGGACAGCAAAACTAGGCGCTACGATCGCCAGCTGCGGTATGTTTTATTCTCTATGTTTTATTTTCTGATCGTCTCTACAGTCTCTGGGCAGCCTCCGGCCAAAGCGCCCTCGAGAACGCCCGTCTCCTCGTCCTCTCGGCCTCCGCAACCTCCACCTCCGTCCTCAAGAACCTCGTCCTCCCCGGCATCGGCCACTTCACCATCCTCGACCCCGCCACCGTCTCCCCGCGCGACGCCGGGAACAACTTCTTCCTCCAGGGCGACACCAGCATCGGCAAGCTGCGCGCCGAGGAGGCTGTCCCTTTACTTGCGGAGCTCAACGAGGGTGTGGACGCGCGCGCCGATACGCGGAGTCTCGAAGAGATATTGGACACCGACCCCGGCTACTTCGCCGCGTACACGCTCGTCATCGCGCACAATCTGCAGCCTAAACTCCTCGACCGCCTCTCCGCGCTCCTCTGGGCAGACGACACGCTCCCCATCCTCGTCGTCGTCAACTCCGCCGGCTTCCTCGGCGAGTTCTACATCCAGTTTCACGAGCACACGAGTACAGTCTTCATTCAACCACCCATTCTTGATCGCTCATGCAGTTTTTAGTCATCGAAAGCCACACCGAAACCGCGCCCTCCCTACGCATCGACAAGCCCTTCCCCGCGCTCCTCGCGCACGCCTCCGGCCTCGACCTCGCCGCCATGGACCCAACAGACCACGCGCACGTCCCCTACGTCGTCATCCTCGTGCGCGCTCTCGCGGACTGGAAATCCACACACGGGGGCAGCGCCCCGCGCACGCCCGCCGAGAAGGCCGCGTTCAAGGACGCGGTGGCGGGCCTGAAGACCAAGTGGGACGAGGAGAACTTCGACGAGGCGCAAGCGCAGGCGTACCGCTGCTGGTCGGACACAACCGTCCCGCCCGAAATCGCCAAACTGTTTGCGGACCCCCAGCTGAGTGAATTGAGCCCGGCCTCGCCCCATTCTTCCACCTCCTCGACGCCCTACGGCAGTTCGCGCTGCGGGAGCCGCACGTGCTGCCGCTGACGAGCGCGCTGCCGGATATGAAGGCGAGCACGGAGAGCTACGTGCATTTGCAGAGGCTGTACAAGGCGCGCGCGGAGGAGGAGAAGGGGTGTTTAGGAGCTTGCTCGGCGTGCCGGTGGACGACGCGCTGGTCGATGCGTTCGTGAAGAACGCGCATGGGGTGAAGGTCCTCCGCGGGCGGCGGTACGGCGCGCTGGAGAAGGACCCGGAGCTGTTGGGTGCGTGTACATCTCTTTATATAGAGCGGGAGTTTGCTGACGCGCGTGGCATGCAGCGGAGAAGCTGGCGACCGCGCCGAAGGCAGCGGCGACGCACCTCGCGCTCGCGGCGTTGGCCGCCGTCTCCTCTTCCTCTACCGCGTCAACAGAGGAGCCGGAGCCGAAGCCGAAACCGACGGTGGAGGCGCTGACGGCCGCGGCGCACGCGCTCCTCCCGCCGGGCGTCGCGCTGCCCGCGGAGGAGTGGGCGGACGCCGTCGGGGAGATGTACGTCCGTCTCTTTTCTTTCCTCTTTCCTCTTTTCCTTCCTTTCCTTCCCTTACTTTTCTTCTATATCGCTTCTCAATTCTCAATTCTCGATTCTCAATTCTCATCCAAACCAACACTCGTATTCAATCAATACTGATACTGATACTAACCACACCCAACGAACGCAGCGCGCGCGCCCCAACCGCGGACCTCCCGAACACAGCGGCCTTCCTCGGCGGGCTCGTCGCGCAGGAGGTGATCAAGATGATCACGAAGCAGTACGTGCCCGTGGAGGGCTGGTGTGTCGTCGATCTGGTGGAGACGTGGACCGGGGTCGTTTGATTGGGCGGGGCGGGGGAAGACGAAGAGGGAATGTATAATCTTACTCACATAAAGAATGCTTTTTTTTTTGCTGTCGACATACATGAGTGTTTGTGTATAAGTACTACGCCTGGCGAACTTGGATGGAGCAGAGCAGATTCTACGTGTACGATTGAGTTGAAAGACCACGCCCCGCGATCGCGAGCGAGATCACTGGCAACCGACCCAACGAGGGCTTTTGGATAGATCTACATACTTACTTCGACTTGCGTCCTTCCTAAATCCTGAATCCTGAATCCTGTCCACTCCGCCGGCCTCGGAGGCCATCGACACAAATGCAATATCCCAGCGGGTGCGGGTGCGGGTGCTCAGTCCATCCGCCGCGGCCCCGCAGGGATGAGCGCCCACAATACGACCTGCCAAGTGTTTCCGTTAGCATCAGACACCCACGACGCACGATTCCGTATTAAAACAGCTGCGCTCACCATGAGCCCCATCATCGATATCAACCTGCCCCCGCCATCAGTCTGGTGAGCATATGACAAACAAGGTAAAGAAGGACACGCACAAAGGCTGCAAACTCTTGATCCCCGTCTTGCTCGCGATCGCGCCGGTGATGAACGGCAGGACCGCGCTGCCTGCCTGCCCGAAGCCCGCGATCCAGCCGATGGACCCCGTGAGGAGCCACCGTGGGAGGACGCGCCCGGTGTAGTTCATCGTTATCGGGTAGATTGGCTGTGAGATGGGAGTGAGGGGTGAGTGAGGGAGGGGTGATGGGACTGGGGAGGGGGAAGAAGGAAGAAGGGAAGAGGGAACGCACCCCCAGTAGGACACCGACGATGGACACGGCGACGGCGCTGCCGATCAGGGAGGGCACGAGCCAGACGACGAGCTCCAGTCTGCGCGGGAAGACGGGCATGATCGTAACGTTCGCTGCGAGAGGGCACACTCACGCGATGGCGAGGATAGAATACACAAACAACACGCGCCGCTCGCCGATCTGCAAGTCAAGTAACGAATCAGCTCGTCGGGCCGCAGCGAAGGGCTGCCGGTCGCTTGCCTTCTGGTTGAGCCATAGGAGCGCTATCCGCCCCGTCATGAGGCCTGTCGTTCAGTCAGCATGGGCGCGCAAATTGCAAGGATAGAGGAACAAACCGCCGAAGAACCCAGCTGAGACGTATCCAGCCGACGCGCCCCCACCGCGCACGTCCATGATGTACGTGACGATCCAACCTGCAAGCGGAATCAACCGACTGTCAGAGATAACTTAGCAGGAGGGATTTACCTCCAATAGTGACCTCGACACAAACAAAACATCAATCAACGCGCGAAGTTTGCAAGGATAATCACCTCCACGCCAACGTAGACGAGTATGAAGAACGCGATGAGGTGCACAGTCCTCATGGACATGATCTGTCGGAACGTACTGTGCTCGCTCGTGCCGGTCTCTCCCGCGGCCTCGCCGACCTGCGCCAGGCACTCTGCACACAAAAATAAGTGTAAATGGGAACCACCCCAAGAACGTAGAGGAATTCTGAGACTCACCGTCCTGGGTTTTGAACCGGAAGACGTTCACCAGAATGATGACATTGGCCACTGCGATGCCGAGAGAGGCCAAGTAGTGGAACGACCAGTGCCGCATTTGCGAGAACTGCGTAGCAACGAGCGGGGACGCGAGAGCCCCAGCGCCTACACAGAAAAAAAAACACGGCAGCATGAATACGGCTCGGGCCCAGCTAATGAGATGTATACCCCACCATATGCGCCATGTAGTACCCCATCTTCGTTTCGGGGTTATGCTTGAGGCTGGCGATGTATCCGTTCGCTTGAGCGTCCTGCATGCACGCATTCATTCCAGTTTGCCGGCCTTGGATTCAAATGGGGCTATGTAACTTACTTGGATGGCGATTCCTACGCCGTTGATAACGAACGAGAGGACGAATACGGGGAACGGGGGTGCTGGCGCTTGCATGGCGTATGCGATTACTTGGCATATAGAACCTGGTAGCCGGAAAGCTATTAGTTGCGCGTGAAGAAGGGAGTCTTGCACCCACCAAAGGCAACCATCTTTGGTACGACCATGAATACCGAGAGATCCTGCATCTATCCATCTGGCAGGCGACGCACCTTGCCGAATCCTAGTCGAAGCACGCTGTTTGTACGCTTCGAGATGGACGAGGGGCAGGCCCGACTGACCGAATTTATCCGTCAGAGGGACGTTCATCATCGCGCCCGAGATGAATCCCTGCGCAAAACAATCTCTCGATCAAGCGCTTTGGGCTCTGCGGGCATATAGTACGCACCACACAGGCAAACACGAATATGAGCGAAACGACCGCAAAGCCGACCTATTTTCGCGGGTGTCAACTTGAGGGGAGAGGGGAAACCCCGAAATGAAACATACATGGTAGACTTTCTGAATGCGCGGTATTAAAGGCCCCGCGGAGCCGTCGTTCCATCCCGCCATAACTACGCTCGTTCGTTCGTCACATTCGAATATTGGTGCGAGGGAAAGATTGCAGCACGTACATAGACTGCCGCCGTCTCAGACGCGTTACTAATGAGATGAGGATAGGCTGAGGCTTACCACCAGTAGAGCGCAAAGAGCTGGATCCGCTCGCGATAGACATGCTGCCTCGGACGTGGGC
The DNA here is from genome assembly GCA_013387415.1 of Panellus pusillus. NCBI lineage: Eukaryota > Fungi > Basidiomycota > Agaricomycetes > Agaricales > Mycenaceae > Panellus > Panellus pusillus. The sequence continues at coordinate 1,618 of QVIE01002533.1, read as the reverse complement.
TCTGCGCGTCTTCAACAGTAACAGTGGGCGGCGCGTCCGAGCCTGCTTTGGAAAGACTGGCCCCTCAGCGGGCAGTTGGGGTACAGAGACAGCGTGCAGTTCGACGCCTGAGGACATCTTCAGCACCCAGTCCGACGGTCCCGGTCAGTACTTAGCACCGGATGAATCTCGGAAAAACATTTGTAACACGTAAGAGCACGTACCAGCACGTCACCTACCCGGGTATCTTCTTGTTTGTCTTCCTGTTCGGAGTCCGACTCTTCGGGAAACTCGTTCATGTTGTGGACCGCGCGAGTATGTAAAATCCATCTCCTCCTCCTCCAAGCACCACCTCGTTCGAACACATCTTATAAAGGATCCGCGGCCGCGCCGGGTTGCTCGCTGCGCAGTATGACAATTCCAGCTACAATGAATTAGCATATCTACATGCAAAATAATCCAAACAGTGCTGCATATTCTTCCTACCATTTGTCCTCGGTCCAGTGTCCAGTGTCCTGTCACATGTGACTGTGACTTTGAAGTGAGTGGCAAAATGCGCGACATAGCTCAAAATCAATCAATTTGGGATTAAGGGTCTGTCCTTATACCAGAAGGTAGATTATAGGGAGGAGATTCAGAATATCCACAAGTTCCAGCATATTAGACAACTTTGAGTGTGTTTAGCGCGATTCTCTCAGAATCTCTCTAAATTTTGTGCACCGCCACAGCTGGCAAGAATTTGTACTTGTTTAGTGTCATTTTTTGGGCTTTAGCGAATAATTGCTCGCTTCGCTCGCAATTATATCTTTTGGTGATCGTCCGTCGCAGATACTTAGGCAGGTCAAGTTAGATACAATATATATGCACTCACTCACTGGTTATACGACATACAGTGTCCGACGTGAGAGAACCTGATAAGAGGTGGGTTCTGAACGGGTCAAGGGGCTAACGGCGAACTCGAGAGTCAAAAAGTACGGACCTAAAGATTCTGAGTAGAACACATGAGTTTTCGATTCGACCTTCGGCAGGCGGCTCGGACCTACAAAGTCTCCATATGCACACTAGCAGACTGCGCGAACCCCATTTCAACCCTGTACAGTACCCCACATCTTACTAAGCCTCGCGTCCCCGCATTTAAGATGTACCGCGCTCTTATCATAGCGGACCTTACTCCCTCCTTAGAGCCCTTGCACTGTGACTATGGCCGCTATACCAGGAGAAATCGAGATGCAGCCGACCCTGCCCGGACCATCTCTGCCACCGACGCCTGGGGACGAGGTCAAGGGCTTCGTTGGTATCAACGACATTCAAGAGGAACTACGCGCAGGAGACGACGCGACGCCGCGCCGGGCATCTCTGGCGTGCGAGAATGCATCTTGCTGCGATCTATGGGTGGGTTTCATCTTTGACACAGATGAGCGTTAGCTGTAGCTGCGATTCTTGAAGATCCATGGCGCTTTGTGGTAAGGAAGACGCGGAACGTGCGTCTTCAGCGCGCTGACCTACGATCAGGATGGAACGACGGCAGCTCCGGCCCTCTCATTCTAAGATGCAGGAAGTGTATCATGTCGGATTTGTACTGGTTTCGTTAACTTTCGTGCTTGCTTGCGTGGTGAGTGACAGAGCGCCGCCTCCCCCG
>QVIE01000326.1:0-16760 GCA_013387415.1 Panellus pusillus | reverse complement strand
CTCCAGATCCTAGGTGTACATGTATTCTGGGGTGACAGCATGAGGTGGCGGAGTGTTCGTCCCGCCAAAAACAAGGGCACGAGCAGAAAGGAGGAAAAAAACATGTTCACACTGGCCGCTATGATACATGGACGCGACCTGACCCGCGCGGAGAAGTGACAAGCTCCTCCGTGAGCCCACCACTCCAGGGTGAAGGCCCCTCCCGGCGCCAAGTCTCCCCACCCGCAGCGGAGCCTGCGCTCGGCATTTACAACGCCATCGAGCCCGAACCTGCACCCTCGCATCGGACGGCATCCTCCTCGGCACTCTCACGCGTGTCGCCCCGGCCGCCTATCTCTGGGCTGCTCGCCGTTCCTGGAGAGAAAGCTGGCTCGATCGCGGTGCGCGCAATGCGCAGCTCATGGCCCGGCCGTGGGATGAGTAGCCAGCAGCGGAGGTGGATCCAAAGCAGAGGGTGAGGGCGAGGGCGCTGTGCGGAAGACCATGAAGGAGGCAGAGGGCTGAGGGCTGAGAGAAGGCTGATCCAGGTTTCAGCAGCGAATTGGCGGTGGCGAGCGAGAGACAGGGACAGAGAGGAATAATGCCGAAGGGCCCTTGAATGTGCTGACGATCTCTATCAAGACGTGTGTAGATTTTACAATTACTTCTTTGTCCAGGTGCACGGGCAAGGGCACTTCAGCTGATCCCGGACACAAATTGAAGAATAAGAAGAGCGGGCCTTCGAAAAGACAGCGAGCTGATAAGTGCTATCATGATCAAGTTACCCTTTCTGGCATGCCATACTCACCCATGCCACGATCATCTACACACCCATGCCGCGATCCACCACACATATATTACCTTTTCTGGCATGTACTCACCCATGCCATCTATGCCACACGATGCAACACACATAGATTACCTTTTCTGGCATTGCTCACCCATGCCACGATCCGCCGCACTTCTTTCCCTGCACGAATTGATGTGGAATCAACAAATCCTCCAATCTACATGTACATGACATATTTATTCAATATCTTGGGGCGAATTCCTCCCAAACAATGCACGAGTGCCACTGTTCGCAGTCTGTAAGGCCAAGTCGGTCGGGCAGCCTGAGACGCAAATGTGGGGTCTTTCGTGCCCCGATGGTCAGTAAAGAGGAAGCACAGCGTGGGTTGACTCCGCTCGAAGAAGCGGTCGGATGGACCAATGCAAGATAGAAGGTGTATACATCCACTCCCATGATCATGAAGAATCTGAATGCTACAAACACGCGGTCAGAAGCAGACGCGACTTGAGACTTCGTACCTTTGTCCATCTGTATCAGGTGGAAAATGTTGGTTCGGAGCAGAACTCGAACATGAGGAAACGTTGTGGCACGCATCTAACGCATCTACGGGTAGGGAGCTTGAAGATGATCTAGTGACGCACGGTGCGAGGAGGTGGATCGTCCACGCGGCCTACCTTACGGAGGTAGGCGAATCGATGTGAAGGACGAGCTAACTTTGACCACGGGAGATAAACTGCTGTCATCTGGCACTGATCCCTTTGTTTGAAAAAAGGGTTCGAACAAAGGGATCAGTGCTCGATGACATCTGACTGTCCCTCGTGTTTCAACCAACCGAACCACCGGCCAATTCATGTCTTGCGAACGGTGGACCGAACGGAACCAATCCTGGTCTTGGGCTGTCTGGCAGCCGGTTATTCATAGATTTACTCGAAAATTGACATGGCCTAGTACGAACTCCTCCGTGCATTACGACCAATGAAGTATGCCTAGGGGGCCGAGGACTGTTAAGAGACATTGCCATGAGATAAATGAACCAAGCACTTGGTGATTTCTGCTAGGCTAGTAGTTGGACAAAGAGGCCATGAGGCTGGAAAGAAAATGAGATGCGAGTGTGAACAGCCAGCAGGCAGGCAGATACGCACTTTGTGGCAGCAGTGTCAACGTCGAAGCCGTAGTGCTCAGCGGAGGGGAGCAAGTCATCCTTCCGCTGAGGATTACGTTCCAACCAGTCAGGTCTATATGAGTCAATAGGTAGACCGGGGACTGCCCGCCTGGTTTCATCCCAAATGGGTAGCTGAGGTCTGTGTCGGGTCCTAGGCGGAGCACCAACCCGGCGATCCTGATCTCTGCGCGAATTGAGCGCGACGATGTCGAGTGTGCGCAACCATTTTTCAACTTTGTCAGCACGCCACTGAGGGGAAGAAATTCGATAGCGAAATGAAGTCCCATCGATATTCCTTTCAGACTCATCGACAGACATCGCATCGCGTCCAAGCTCCTCAATCATAGGAATCTGATCGTGCAGCTCGGAAAATCGATGCGCGGTTTCATGTCGCTGCAAAAAAAGCTGCGACGTTGAGAAGTTAGCGAGAGTACTGCAAGTCGAACTGGGCACGAAACCGAGTTTCTTCTGGTCTGACGACGAGCTCGGGACGCCTGGCGGTCGCGGTACTCCTGGTCCTTCTCCGCATCTTGCCGGCGGCGAAAAATTCTTTCCAGATGACTTGAAAAGGCGTGCTCGACCTTGTCTCTCATGTCGAAGGTGACTGGCAGGTTGTTGTTGCGAATGACGATGGGTGCAAACACCCGAGCCGCAGACCGGTTCCAGGCAGAAGTCGGTCGAGCCATGATGTCATATTTGAAGGTGCTTTCCGTCATGGCCTCGGGACGAGTTCGTTCTTCAGGCGACGCCTCGTAGCTCGTGAGCTCCGCCAGGTATCTCACCCGGTCTTCGGCGTTCACCCTGGGTCTTATCTGCTGAGCGCGAGGGACAAGTTGTGCAAGCTCGTGGCGAACAATTGCCTAGAGAGCATGGATAAAGATCCAGGTAAGAGGTCAAACCCTTACCGCGATGTATAAGGCCTGGGGATCGCGTCTCAGGGGGCGTCCATGTCGTTTCCGTGTCCGAACATTGCGCCCAGACGATCTAGTTGTCGGCTGCACATTCGAGACAATCTAGACACTGTCAATGGTGAAGAGGCCAAGACACGTAAGGGTACCTCGGGATGCGTATGTTGGAAGTTGACAGGGGGGGAAAGGGGATGATCAGGTCGAATGTCGCGCTGAGGGGAGTGGCTCGCTGTGTGCGGAATAGCACTGGCTCCGTGGTGAGCCGCGTGGGCAACCCCTCTCACTTGCGACGCCTCCTGCAGCTGCCCCGAGTGCGATCTTGAGAAGTACTGTGGAGATGTGCGTTAATCAGAAGAATGCGACCGTACGTAGTCATCGGCTGTATTGGGACGGCCGCCGGATTGCTGCTGCCGGCGCCCGTATCTCCGCCTTGGTCTGCTACTTGTGATGGGGTCTAAGAGCGTCGGGTTCAGATTGTTTTGGGAAATAGTCAAGGAGCTCACGTAGTCCGAGTTCGGGTTCTGAGCCCACAGAGAAATCCATGAAGCTGCCTGTGCTTCCGCTCGACGCTGAGCGTCAGGTCCCGTCGAGAGAGCTGATGATTTGTTAGTTGAGAGTCCAGAGTGGGGTCGTAGTCTACCAGTAAAGTGTTGACGCAATCCTTCCACATCGGATCCGTCAGACATTGTGGATATGGACATAGACCGATACCGAGATGACGACGACGACGGCGCGGATATGGATGACGGGGACGGAGGCTCGAAGGAAGTCATGTCGCTCGCGGTGAAGGCCCAACCAGCCGCTGAGGGGAGTCGTTGCACTACTGAATTCGTGGTCCTAGCACATACCCATGAGCTGGTCCGCTTGAACTTCAACTTGAACTGAGCTTGATTTGGCACGGACTCTGGAATCAATTGATTCCATGCCACAGGTCTCTGCGAAGGAGAACTGGTTCGCCGATAACAGAAGCCGGGGGTTGTCGGCGTCGACATGCGCACAACGCGTGTTGTTGTGGCGTCATTCTGGAAGAAGAAGTTGAGCATGCACTTGATCTGACATGTATCGCCCTTGCGGCTACTTAGCGGTAGTAAGTACCTGGATTTGACGGCAGTCATGGTGCTGACCTTTCTCAAGCCACGATGCTTCCTAGGCATGTGGGGCGAGTCTTCGATTCCCCAGGTCGGTGCAACGGATTGTGAACACGAGCCGATTGACTTTTTCACAGTTCGGCATCTGTATGTAGTCCTACCGCCGTACTATGGTGCATTTGCAGCCTGTTTGCGCGCCTTCTGAGCCTTCTTGCGCAGTCGCTCTTTCTCATTCATCTCTCGCGAAGTGATCTTAACGGCCCTCTTTTTTTGCCGCTCCTTGGCCTTTCGGGCCTTAGCCTCAGCTTCGCTGAGACCAGCGAGCCACTCCGCATCGATACACTTGACGCGTCGGCGGCATTGTGGACCTGGACATTAATTTATCTATCAATCAAGGATCGCACGAGTAACATACACTTGATGTTTTGCTGGGCATCGGTAGGGCATGCTGAGTGCCACTTTATGAGGCACTGCTGGAATAAGGTTTCAGTCGGTGTAAATCATTTTAGAAGTAAGGATGCACCAAGTGTATACGGGGGCTCAGACAGTCGCAAGTGAAGACGAGGTTCGCGTTCTCATGCTCCATACATATCTTCCGGTAGTTGATCAACCAAATGCTCGAGCAAAAAGGAGCAGCAGCACTAACACAGCATTGAGTTCGAGTACCGCCTGCGCTGCTTTGTTGGGTGTTGACCCTGCTTTTTCTAAATAATCTTACGGCGGTCTGTGTTGCCGTCGAGCCATCGGTACATTGTACTGGCGGCGTTACCGCCAGGTAGCGTTCGACTTCCTAATGGAAATGATTCATCAGCAGGGAATTCCAGTAGTCGCGAGAGATTTGCCTTGAAGCGACTGGTGTATGCCGTTGCCTGCTCTGGCGGCTGAGCCAGTGGATATCGCAGCAGGTAGAGCTTGAGACGGCGTTTCTCCCCCCGCCGCTCTGGTGAGACATCGGGGAGAGAATCAATATCCAGCAATTGAATGTCATCGTCAAGGTCCTGCATGGCTACGTAGACCGACCCCATGTTGGTTGTGAATGCGGTGTGAAAAGTCAAGGAATGAGATCTTTCGATGGATATAACGGGAGCGGACCAGGCCGGTCCGCCCAACGAGGCCAATTCGAAAGAGGCAAGGCTAAACAACGTACATCAGGATTGAATGATCGTATCTCAATGGGCTGCATGTATGTACCCGCAAAATTAAGCCCAGAATTCCTGCCCGCTACGGTGTCCAGGAGCAGAGCTGACCACGGTGCTGAGTGGCACAGATATCGTTTGTGGTAACCGCAGTTGAGCATTGAAATGCCCAGGGGTTACCCAGCTAGGGGATCCGTCCGAGTCGCGCCAAACCAGTACCTTCGGCAGTCGGGGATGTCGGTGTATTCCGCTATGTTGATTACGCGTGATGTCTACCCACTGAACGCCGCTTCCGCCGAGGCCTGCAATCCATGCCTGGTTCGCGTTGAAAGCGGTATTTCGATGGATATAAACGTCTCCTGGCCGGATGACAGTAGGGGGATTCTGAAGGCTAGACACGTCGGGTCGCTGGGCGCGTGTGTCCAGAACGCTGGTCATCTCGGGGGGTCGCTGCAACGAGAAGGCGGTCGTGGATTGGAAAATGGTAAATGAGTCCCCGGGTAAGATAGCCCTTGAACGCTTGATGATGTAGAACCTCTCCTCTGATGCGTCAGGGGCAATGGCCTGCATTGTCGAGTGACGCATGGGAGGCGCCGGTACGGTGGGTGTTACGCTGACGGTCCGTTGAAGGCCTCCATTCTGAACATGTTCTCCTTTTGACAACAAAGCCCTGTAAAAGGTTACCGAGCCTCAAGCTCTGGGGCACATCAAGACAGGGAGAGATCTAGTCACGGATTGAGCCTGAGTTGATATTGTAGTACGCGCGAAATGATTGGGTGCTCGATCGAATTGATGTCCTCTTCGGACATATTCTCTTGACGAAGGATGGCTTCGATTGCCCCCGCCGTGTCAGTGGGTTGCGCCATGTTGGCACACACACACACCGCGGCGATAACTCGGTCGACATTGATGGTCGCGTTTGTACGGGACAAAACAGCTCTAACGGCAGATAGTAGTTCAGACAGAGCCCGCGTGGCTTCATCTCTGACGATTGTCCAGTGAGCGGTATGGAAGATTGAATGTGTCACCCACGCTGGCACTGCTGTGGTGCCTACTGGCTGAGGCGAGTTGATAGACTGCGACGTTTCGTGAGGATGACTGTTGGAACTATATTGCAGATTCCGTGTCAGTTGTGGTGGCTGAATGAAGTTGTATCCCCGCGGCTGGAGAGCATGCCAATGTCATTGTCGCTGCCAGTGTAATATCTGCGCAATTCACTTACATCCCGTAGCAGAAGAATAAGATCTTCAGGCAGGTTGCTGGCAGGAAGTGGTATACGAATGGCTTTTGCCTCCCGAGTCCCGGAGGGAAACAGAATCCGTCTGGCCGAGTTCATACGGGAATCACTAGGGTCTCAAGAGCACGTAATAAAGTTCCCATACTTGGTATATGACCAAGATTACATAGACGACTACTTCCGGCTACCCCGAGTTAATGTGAGCAACTCTTCGAGTTTACCTGAACTGGTTTGGTGAACACCTGTAATTGTAGCCACAATACATCATGGGCGGCCATGACCGGGGGGTACATTGCATTATGGGCGCACCCCGGCCGCCCGGCCAGATGCGTCCACAATGCATTGTACTACCCTCCCCTGCTTATTTGGGTTTGCCTTACTTTCTTACCCGTTTGGGCCTGCTCCGGCACTGCCCAAACTCTATGCAGCTCTGCCGCAATGCTGCCGCCCTACAATATACCTCTAATCAATATCTAAATGCTAGCAAATAGTATCACATCAATTATCACTGAAGCCGCCCGTGCCACCTTCTGTTGGCTGTTGTTTACCAGCACCGTTAGTTGGCCCAAAAAGGCTATTCCTCCGGCTTGCGCTCTTGCAGCCTTTCCTCCTCCTCTAGTACCAGGTCCAATAGCATATAATAGCATAGCAAAAACACTGTATCTATACATTCCGGCAATAATGATACCACGCAAGCCACCCGTGCCATGCCACCTGCAGCCTGCTGCTGGCTGATGCTTACTAGCACTGTTTGTGGTCGGCTAAAAAGAGCTACTCCCGCAGCTCCCCCTTCAGTCGTGCTTCCTCTTCATCTCGTTCCAGCTCTCGTAGCGAATAATGGCACTTCATTGTATCTATACATCGTTGTTGATCACCACGCAAGCCGCCCGGTGTCACCCACTGTTGTTTCGTGTTTACCAGCACCCTTCATTCGCCCGAAAAAGCTACTCCTCCGCCTCGCGCTCCAGCAGCGCTTCTTCTTCCTCTGGTTCTAGCTCATCCGCAAGGTCCGTTTCGAGCATCACCGTCGCCTCCTTGTCAAGCACCGCATTCCCCGCGAGAAAGTGCTGCCCCTTCGCCCGTATCCCAGCCCACTTTTCCTCCAGCAGTGCACATGTCTCCCTCTCAATCCTGGCGTGTTCCGCTGCATATGCCCAACGGCCTTCGGCCGATTCCGCCGCAATGCCTGGGAGCTCTTCCCTCGACAGCGCTTCCCACGCGGCTGCTTCGGCGTAACCAAACGCAATTGTACGTCTCATCTCTTCCTCGAGCAGGCGGACGTCTTCTGAATATCGCCGGGCGCGGGAATATGCCTTAGACCATTCAAGCTTCAGGGCTGGCCAGATAGTTAGCTCATGTAACTCGGTACCTCAATACACATACCATCATGCAGTTTCGGGTCGTCGCTCTCCTCCGTGCGAACGCCGCTCCCTCCCGCTGAATACCAAATCCAGGAAAGCGTGTGTGAACCCTCTCCGCTTGCCAAAGCAGCTGCCCGATCCACCCCGCCCTCAATGATTGCACCCCCCAGCTCTGCCCAATGCTCGTTCTGGGCTTTTTCCTCCACTGTCAGGGAGCGTTCGTTCAGCGCGCGAACATCGTCATCGTGCAACACTCGAAGCTTCTGCTCCCACTCGCCGTGCCCACGCAGCACGAGCAGGGCTGATCGCGCATATCGGTAGCGCAATTTCGCCGAGTGAATCTTGATATTGATTTGCCGCAAAATCCCTTGGCCCTTGGTCATCATACCCTGGCCCGTCCAATTGCGCAGTTTGTACCGGTTGGTCATGGTCCGTGTCCGCAAACCATGCCGCACGGCGTTCAGCGCCTCCTCAGCCTCTGCCGCACGCATTCGCGCCTCGATCTCGGGCAGGCCGATAACACATGCCTGCTTTCTTCGCTTCGCGTCCGAGATCTCCGATGGCATGAATAGGCGAGTCGCCTCCGGGAGCTGTTCTTTGTCCCCATCCAGGCTCTGCCGCTGGCTGTCTGTCAACGTCCCACGAAGCACCGGCATGTAAACGTGCTGCATCTCCCGAAATTTGTGGATCTCCTTCAGCAGATTCGTCCGCCGCTTCAAGAATCCCAACTTCTGCGTTGGTGATGGGTCTTTCAGTGCTCGAATGTCAATTTCCAGCTTCCGCCTTGAGATTCAGGGTTAGATCGCAAAACAAGACAGAAATCAAGCCAGTACGAACTGTGTTTCTTCCAGTTGCAGCCCCATCGAAATGAATGCCCCCGGTGTGTGTTCCCTCTGAATTTCCACCCCATCATCTGTGCACATGAATTCCTCCGTGGCGATCTCCACTTGGATTTCCCTTAGCGACGATACTGATTCCCCGTTAGTCTGGACCAAAACGTCAATCAGGGTACGTACCCTCCTCTCCCAGTTCGAACGGACACTCCTCATCATCCTTAGGGTTCGTATGCTGTTTTGACTCCCACCGCGCTACTGCAACCTTCCATTCTCTGATCTCCTCCGGACGCTGGGCCTCCAATCCCGCGGTAAACGCGTCAAGCGCCGCCTGGTGTTTCATTCCCTCCTTGATGCTGGTTGCCATCCGTTGCAGCAGTACGCGATCTAGTAGAGGACGTCGAATTAGGGAATCTTGATATCTCCATTGAAGATACACTTACGCATGGCCAAAAGTCGATCGTAATTGTGGAATCCAAATATGTCCTCCAGCGTCGCATGGCGTGAACCCGGGCCCATCAATCTTGTCGATGCCGCCGCGCCATTGGAGAAAGCCCAGTTTTGCTCCACACTTTCACCGTGGGTCATCCCAGCTCCCCACATCCAGTGAAACGAGAAAGGGCCGTGGCACCTAGTCTTGTGTGGAGGCAGATGGAAATTGGGAACCTTCCACCACACATTGTCGGGCGTCAACTTCAGCTGGAGACCCTCGGGCATCTGCTCCATCCGCCGCCAGAAATTGATCGAGTACTGGCACGCAATGTCGTACGAGATCACCAGGCACACCATGGCAAAGTTGAGCACAGCGGATAATACGAGAAAATCCATATTGCAGTGTCTGTTCCTTAGTTAGACTCTCGCGCAGCCGAGATCATTCAAAACGACATACCGTTCACCCAGCTGTAAATCCCCCATGCCATTCGGGCGCCACATATTATGGCGCGAACACGTAACACCTCCAATGCCTGTTGTCCGAAGCCCTTTGACCCGCCGTGTGTTCGCCATAAACATGGCTTGAAAGCCAGAGCAATTAGAAATTTCTTGTTCGCTTGCATGTTTCTCGATATGGGCCTTGTAACCATCGTCGCCCTCGCGCTTACAGAAGTATCCAAAGCCGTCCCCGAGAATCGGATCGGCAGCCTCTGTTGACACATTTCTATTTGACAGACGGAAATTCGCGTCCACGGCTAGGAAAACGAAATAAATGTATCTGCAATCATGTTAGGGCCTAGTTTACTCAGCTCTGCAAAGAGTGCAGCACTCACCGATAAAGAGGATCAATTTTTTCCCAGTCAGGTGGCAGATTCCACCCAGGTTGCGGACACGCGCGGCACATAAGCGCCAATTCCCCCTGCCCGGTAGCGCCGACGCCACCCCGGCGATGTCCCCGCTTGCCCCGTTTCATCCGCTTCACCTCGCGCCATTGCCGTACGATATGCATGAAAGCCTTACGGCGGTTCTTGTCACCTGTCAGTTACGCCCACTAACCGCATACATAACTCACCGGTATTTTCTCTAGCCCATTGTTGTTCGTGCACCGTTCAAGCGTCCGCAGGAAGTCGTAAGCAGAAACTTTTCCCAGGCAGTTTAGAATCTGAAAGAGCCGTAGCAGGCTAAATGTCGCGCAGGTGTTCGGCTGCTTCACTGTCGCCGGCCACCAGCATGCTCGCAACAACTGGTTCCGACGCGGCAACGGTTGCAGCTCATCAGATCCCAGATCGACAGGCACCGTGTCACAACCGCAGAAGTCCACCGCAATTTCGTGGACGCCGGACACGTCGTACAGGACGAAATCCACGGCTGCGGCCTTCCTGTACGGACATGCTAGACCGGCCGGATGTCCTAACTGAACCCGCAGACCGAGATCTCGCAGCCAAGTGCGCTTTCTAACAAAGTGCGTCCCATCCCATTTCTAAGAATCCACATCAGCTACCATTGCGAGTGAAGATGAACATGTAATACCTCAACGAAATGGGTTGGGAGCGTGGCATGTGCAAGCACGATGCATCGCGCGCAATGCATCGCCTCACCGAAGCAGGCGCCATCGACGCAGCGAAACTCCGGAAACTCAGAGCACCCACTTGTCGCACATTTCGAGTGCACCCTCGGACCCCCACGTCCCTCACGCCGCAGCTGCTCCTCCACATATTCGTCGCTGTGAGGGTACCACGTCTTGAGCGGCCGATCCTGTAGTAAACCATGTCAATAGCCCGTCAATATCCAAGAAACAGTAAAAACACACCGAGTTAGCATTCCTAGTGAACGGCGGCACCAATACTTCAATTCCATCGTCTAGCGTGTCCTCCACTTGCGCCGATAGCGACTCGTCACCGAGGGCATACGTGAACAGCGGATCTTCACGCGCTTCCTGCGTAGCAAAGTCTTCCTCTCCCCACAACCAGCCTGCCTCTCCAACCCGTGTTCCTCCCTCACTCAAAACCCCGCGCGTTGTGCGGTAACTGCTTCCGGCGCGGAAACTGACATGCGATATGGTCCCCCCTCCGCCAACAACCAGCGGCGGCGGACCCTTCGGCTTCCGTTTATGACTCGAGGACATTCCTAACAGTCGTGAACTTGAGCACGACAATAGAGCGTATTCAAAGACTGTTGAGGTGACAACGTACGTCGTAGGTCCTAGATCTCTTTCCAAAATGGGTGCTTTCCTTCCAAAACAGGCAATCTTAGCCGCCCTGGACTGCCATGTGATGTCGCCTCTACACCGCCATCAACAGGCCGTTCTCCAAGGCCACATGTGGTGGTATATACCCAGATGCTCAGAGTCGTGTCACACCGGAACGTCCAGACTACCGATATAGTGGTATATTGTTGTCCTCGTAAGATTGCATCAAACCAACTGTTCACATTAACTCTCTTTTACTTCAACACTTTCCAGTTCCAGCACCCGCAGCGCCTCCTTCAACGGGCTGGCTTGGTCTCATTCGGTCCGCCTCACTGTATCTAACCCAGCTGTTTGTCCGCCGCGCGTTATCATAACCGCTACCGCGCGTCTTCCCCGTAAGTAAAGATGGCCGCATGACTTTACATCGCTTCTGCTTCCTCGTCTGCACCCGGACAGCGTTAGCGTGATGCATGTGGTCAATGGTGAGATACCTAGCGAAGCGGGAGGAAGCACGACTCTGCTCACGGTGAGCACCGGGCTGCACCGGGCTGAGCTGACCGTCTTCAACTCAGGACAGCGCTTATCGCCGTTCCGGACGTCAATTTCATCGCTATGGTGTTTGTCCCACTGGCTGCTGCAGGCGCCGTGTTGCTGGCTGTCAGACCCGACTTGTGGGACTCAGACTAAATGCCCGTTGTTCCACTATCCCATCATTGGGTGATGGGATAGTGGAACAACGGGCCTCGATCAATAACCGTGCTGATCACTACCTCTCTTTCTGCTGCTTTCGCAAGCCTCTCTGTGGAATGTTTTGCATACAAAAAGTGTTTATATCATAAGTATGAGAATGAACAATGAATCCACCCGAGATAGCATGTCGAAAGAAAACGGCGACAGGTCGCGATAGTTGGTGTATCTATGTATATATATGGAGAAGGCGGAGATCAGCGAAACGGTCCGAACAGCCGCACATCAAACGGGGATCAATTCGGGCTGTGCTGCTAATTGCTCGCTCCCATCCCGTCTGCGGGGTAGAACGCTCAGTACGCAGATGTCTGCCTCATCCCAAAAGACTTCCCATGCACTGTCCATCTGTTCCGCAAGTTCTGTCTGTGGATCCCTCTCTTTCAGCCGGCGTACGTATCACTTTGGAGTTCATCGTGCACAGGCGCTTATTCACTCAACAGTAACGTCCCGAGCACTCCTCACCTCCGGCTGCAGACCTTTGGGAAGTTGGAATCACATCTTTCACTACATTTCAGGGCACCACTTTCGATGTCAGTCCAGACGCCACCCGTAAAATCCATCGTTAATTCCGCAGACATGAGTGCCGACCTTCAGGCGCAAAATGTTCTCTTTCTCGCCGCGTGGGGGCTTGGCACCGTTTGGAAGCGACTGTCCACAGTACCTATTGATGCCCTCTTCCCAAAAGATTGGTTGTTTCTAGGTAAGCACTTCCCGTCTTGTTCAAACGGCCGTATAGCGCACTCACATGTTAGATTGTGTAGTATGGAATTTCTCGCCGCGTGGGGGCTTGGCACCGTTCGGAAGCGACTGTCGACAGCATCTATTGATGCCCTCTTCCCAAAAGATCGGTTGTTTCTAGGTAAGCACTTCCCGTCTTGTTCAAACGGCCATATGGCGCACTCACACGTTAGATTGTGTAGTAAAGAACCGTGCTCTACCAATTCCAGGGGCCGCCGAAGCAAGATACGACACTGTGGGTTTTATCTTGGATGTCATAGCTTGCTTCCCGCTCAAAAAGTTTGGGGTGCACCGGAGGTTGTGTGGTCCGCTGTGCGTGTTCTTATGTCTACCTGTGTCTATTGTCGATGCTCGACATGCCTAATAACTTGCAGGATACAAAATTGTAACAAATGTCACAGATGAGTGCAGAATATCTAACAAGTGCCCCCGTAACTCTTCGATTCGCCACCAGAGGTGTAGAAACACCTGTATTCTCAATTTTGCATGTACGGATGAGGTTACGTAATCCAAAGTCAATACCAAGAAAGCCTTGCTCATGTGTCCCAATCGGGCAATCCTGCCAACGCAATGCCATCGACGCGGATTTTCAAGACACAAAGAGACTACATACGGCACTTGGACAAGCTCGCCAGCTATCGCAAGTACCGCGAATCGTACGGTCCCTATTGCAGCGACGTGACACCTCATTGATTGGTACAGGCACCGAGAAGAATGTCGTGCGAAAGGCAGGGAACGCATGGCACGGTTGCGTGCGAGGCAGACGGAGGCTCAAAGAGAGAAACATAGAGCTGCACAGGCTCGGTATCGAGAGCGGTGTGTATGCTCATTGCACAGAGTGTTTTCGACTAATCCTTGCGACCACAGATTCCGGGAGGAGATCGCGCACCGGGCGCGTCGTGCAAATGTCAAGAAAAATGCGGCCGCTGGGAAAGAAACAAAGCCTCGCCCGAAGGGACGGCACTATTGGTCTGCAGATGAGCTGGACAGCTCTTCTGAGGAGGAAGAAGATGACGATTGGTAACTACATAATGTTATGTATCTACACAATCGACAAATTCCGCGCCGCCGCCTGCATGGCTGCCGCCTCCCACCACAGTGCATATGCCGGGCGTACATTCTGCCGCACCAACTCGTCCCAGCAATCTCGGTAGGCTGACAGCGCCGCCCGTGTGAGCTCACCCTCTGCGAGCCAAGCTTGGACCGCCATTTCCTCGCGGCTAAGAGCGCGTGCGTGCGCGAGCCCTGCGTATCTTCTTTTTGTTGGGCGTTTTGGGAACGCGCGGGCGCTCGGAAGGGGCAGCCCCCCATGCGCAGTCCTCGGAAGAGCCCCAGCCAGAGCCCCAGCCAGAGCCCCAGCCAGAGGACTGCTTCGCCCGGGAGCCCCAGGCAGGGTACGCGCCCCAGTGCTGAGAACCGTGATCACCGTCCCAGATAGGACGTCCGGGTTCGCTCATCGCGCGGACCCAGTCATGAAACAGGGCCGGATCGGCTGCAGCCTTGGCAATACCGGCTGCTGCAGCCGCGCAGGCCAGCTGCGCCTCCGCACGTCGTCGCTGGCGGAGGAGCTCGTCGTAGCTGCAGATGGCAGCACGGTCGCGGGCGTCCCAAGCACGCAGGATTTCTTCTTGCTCGACGGCAGCGTCTTCAATGTTGCAAATGGTCAGTACAGCAGAAGCAAAAGACAAGGAAGCATGATACTCACCGAGACTGCCAGAGCAAAAGGCTCGAGGGTAGCCTTTCGTCACTGGGGCCGGCCATTTCCAGGGTTTGAGCGACATGATCTGATTTGACACGTGAGTGCGCCATCGCTTTTTTCACCGACAATGTCCCAGGGCCCCGAGCCGATCCCCTGCAATCTGGCCATTGAAGAGCTCGTCATGGATACCAGCGGGGCGAAGGATTGCCGATACTACTGCCTTCCTCCATTTCGCTTCCGCGATGGTGGCGATGGAGCTCAGGCACGACGGAGCGGCAGGGGCCGTTATCGGTTCTACCTGGTCTGCAATGGCCGGCGAGTAGGCTTGTTTGATAACTGGTGAGTGCCGTAGCCTCAAATCAGGCATTTCAACAACACTCTGCAGGCCGGAAGCTCACGCGAGCGTCTCGCAATTCCCCGATGCGAGTTACCAGGGCTGCCACACCGTGGCCGATGCCATCGGAGTGTGGCAGCGTTTATGCGAGCTCGGCATGCACCCGCACCCGTCGCAAAGCCGCACGTCAGTGAGGGGGACGGTAAATGCTGGTCTTCCCGTCAAGAGGGAGGGGCATACATCGGCAGCGGGTACGGCAGCCCAGAGGCGCGTGAAACACGAGCCACAGGCACTGGCCGATTGCCCCGTTGGCCTGCACCCTGCCGTGAACACTGCCGCGAGAGAGGACGACCTGCCGCCGGCCTTGAACTTTGCGATCCGGGGGGGAGGCATTGTGTCCAGCAGTGCGTGAGTGTGGGCTCGAAAGGATTGCGATAACAAACTAAACGGCCGTGATAGGATGCGAAGTGAGAGGCGCTACCGCGAGCTGCAGCGGAGGGGGAAGAACCGGACATGTTGGTGACGCGAGACGTTCGGGAAGCTGCCCTGTTTGCGGTGGATAGCGAGGCTGGGGAAGAGCGCGAGGGGTGAATATTGCCGCGGGCCGTTATGCGCGCTGCACACGTTTTCCATCCGTCGAATCTTTTTTTTATTATGAGTAGTACCGCATATATACTGGGAGATAGTCTGGTCCTTCCTGCGCGCAACAACTGTGCAGAAATACAATGACTGGATTGGAAATGGTCAGCGGAAGAATGCACGTGGTACATCAACAAGAGCAGCTGCAGTTCTTACCAACGCGCGTACTCAATGCCTCAAAAGGACAGCGTCAACGAAAACGCGAAAGAGAGGGCGGCCCGTCCGTTGTGAAGCCGGGAAAGGTCAGCTGGGTGCACGGCACCAAGCTGCCCTTTTTCCAGGCCTACAAGGATGAATTCTTGAGCGCCCAAGAGCTCAAAACGACAGGCACCTTCTACGATCGCGTTACGCGCCTGTACACGGAAAAGTATGGCTGGCGCCTGGACTGGGACGAAGATCTGCAGCCAGGGCAGACTGTGGCACCGGGGGTCGTGCCAAATGAGGACGTGGACGCGCTGTCGGCAGAGGATGCGGCACGTCGGGCAGAGCACTGCAAGGTCGCGCGCAGAGTAAGTCAAGCTTGCAGCTCTAATATATGCTCCCGAGACTTACACGAGCAATAGAAAATCGCGGCTTGGTATAATGCGCAGTACGGACAAAGTGTCCGGCGAGGCGCGACGAAGACGAGCTTCAAAAAGCTTTTCAACAAGACAGGACTGGACCCGCCGGCCCCTACCAAACCACGCGTGCTCAATTTCTACTCGCGCCGGTTTTATGCGGAGCGTATAGAGCCACGTGTGCGAAGTCGCTGGGCCGTGCTGTCCAAATTGGCGAAGCCGCCGGCTCTTGTGGCGGTGCGCGCGGCGGTGACGAAGCAGGCCTGGCTGTGTGAGACTCCCGAATTCAGAGCAGAGGTACTCGCGGCCCTGGAGAAAGAGCATGAGCTAGCGAGGACAGTGTACGACGTCGCGTCGGCGGGAGACACGCCAGCGACAGCTGACGAATACAATGTGTCAGTCCCTTCTCTTTCCAGATGGCGGCGAAATCTGAATAACATCCAGTGCTCTCAACAATGCCGGCTATTATTTGCAGCCGTTTGCTGACGCGGTGCGCGAGCACTATGGCATGAATGTGTCAATACTTCTCTGCGGACCGGTGCCAGACCAAGGTGGAAGGATTGAAGTACGAAGGTGTGTGCTTAGTTGTTTCAGTGAGATCGCAGAAAGACTAAATAAATGGGCAGCGTGCACTCGGGAACCACGAATGGCTTTCCCGCAAGGACGTGGCCCGAATATGACCGTGCAGGCTTCGACGCGGCGCAGCGGAGCATGGTGAATTCACGCACCGTTGTTTCAGTGAGTGGCTTAACTAGGAGCGTTGGATGGATTAACTGAGTTATATTCAAGCGGAAGCGGAGTGCCGAGCGAGAGGTCTGAGTACAAGCGGGACAACCCAACTGCCGGCACGGGTACATCGACGGATGAGATGAATGCCGGAGCACCCGACGAACAAGTGTGGCCGGCGCCTAATGCTGAATCATCGGCCCCGC
>QVIE01001354.1:0-38537 GCA_013387415.1 Panellus pusillus | reverse complement strand
CTCAAGAATGGTGTGGAGAGCGAGCCGCCGCAGCCGATGGCGACGCGACGGTGGAGGAGCAGGAGGCACATTGTGTGGCCGAGCATGCGGAGGTTTGGGAGCTGTTGAGACATAATACGTGATAAGTGGCCAGTTGTAGCGCATCCTTTTTTTGTTCGGTTCTTACCTCGTTTTCTTGTTTGCTTTTTGTATATACATAGGCCAGTAACGTGTATCTCATCAGTGTCACACTTCACGTGCATGTTACGAAGCGTGGCTATGCACGTGGTACTCGGTACGAGCGGATCATGGAACCGATCAAGATAGCTTATCGCATCAGCGGAGGGCCGCCGTGGCCCACGTCGGCCCGTGGGACCTCGTTTCTCGACCGCCATGTTCTGCCTACCATTCAAATTCTCCAAGACTCTAACGGAGGCACCCTCTATATGTCAAGAGTCTAAAGAAGTTCAAGCGGCGCCCTCGTACCGCTCCGTCTTTCGTCCCTCGGGAGCCGGCTCCGTCTCAGTCCTATCCTATCTCAGAGGGCTTATCACCGAGAACAAACTAGACGCCTATGTCATCCCCAACGAGGACGAACACGCCTCCGAAATACCTGCTGCCTCGGAGCTGCGGCGTGGTTTCATGACTGGGTTCCACGGGACGGCGGGACTGGCTGTGGTGACACGGAGCGAGGCCTTGTTGTTCGTTGACAGTCGGTACTGGATTGCTGCCGAGAAGGCAATGGATCCTAAGCTCTGGGAGTTACGCAAGGTGGATCCGCGCGCGATGGTCACAGGCGGGTTCCAAGATTATCTGTGCAGCGTGCGTAGGCTCTCCGTTCTCCTCCGTTTTGCCGCGTTCTAAACGATGCGGTAGTTGCCTGCGGGTAGTCGTATCGGCGTCGACCCTCGTTTGATTCCCGTTGCATTGAAAACCTCACTGGATGCTGGACTTCCTGCGGGCTCCGTTCTAGTTTTCTCACTGGACAATCTGGTTGATCAAATTTGGATTCAGACAGGCAAGCCAACGCGATCCACAGACCCTGTGAATATCCACTCCTTAAAGTTTTCTGGTACGTTCTCAGCATTTTCGAAGTCCCCCCAGTCATCAGATTGGTTTGCAGGAAGGGCTGCAGACTCCAAACTTGCTGAGCTGCGTGAGACTATCGCCACATTCTCCACGACAGCATCCGTGCGTACTACGACTCAGTTCAATCATCAGAACTCTGACAATCTGGGCAGTATCTTGTTACGCCTCTCGACGACCTTGCATGGCTCTTGAACCTCCGTGGAAACGATATGTTCAATCAACCATTGTTCTACGCCTACTTCTTTATCTCTGCCACGGACGCCGTATTGTTCATCGACCCGAGAAAAGTCACCACGGAAGTTGCGAGCTACCTCGCTGGTCTCGGCGTGCGGACTCAAGCGTACGGAACGGTGTGGGACTTTCTGAAAGCAGAAGCGGAGCGTGATCCAAGGTGAGATTAATCTCAAGTAGTTGTTGAATACTGCTCATCTGAAGGTGCCGCAGTCGGCAGTTTTAGTTGATCCTAAGGCGTCGTATGCGGTTGCACAGACGCTCGGGGTGAGCGCCTCTTGATCTCACCATTTTCTTGAGCTTTAACCTGTTTTAGTCGAAGATGACCGTGATCGCGTCTCCCATCAACGCGGCGAAGGCGATAAAGAACGGGGTCGAATTACAGGGATTCTACAACGGAAATTTACGCGACAGTGTAGCCATGGTGGATTTTCTATCCTCTTGTTGTTCCTTCGTTGAGACTTACAACAAAGTTCGCTGCAGGTGCGTTGGTACGGCTGGCTTGAAGAACAGATCGTCAAGAAGAAAGCGGCTGTGACTGAATATCAGGCTGAGAGGAAACTCAGCGAATACCGGTCCCAGGGAAAATTGGGCCGGGGACGGTAACTTCATCAGTGCCTATGGGCCTAATGCAGCGCTTCCACAGTCAGTTTTCTTGCGGATGCTTTGCCTGTCTTTCTGACATAACGTTAGTTATGAAGCGGAAGAGCACAATTGTCTTGTAATCGGAAGGGACGCACCATACTTGATGTGATACATACTCCCTTCACATATTACACGCAAGAACTGACGCGACGCGATGACAGCGATTCCGGGCAGCAATATTTCGATTGCACAATTGATACTACCCGGACAGGTACCCCGTCTGCATTCCCACGTGTCGCGTTTCTAAAGTTGATTTGTTGCAGTTCATTTTGGAACTCCCAGTTAGTTCTCTTCCTTGATACTATCCTGGCATATTCTCACGTCTCCCAAAGCCGCAGAGCATAAACGAGCGTTTACACGCGTTCTACAAGCGCACATCGCGGTTGACGCGCTGATTTTCCCCGCTGGGACGACTGGCACCACTCTGGGTATTTCTTCTCTTCGATTTTCGTTGAGAGCTACAACTGACCGCGAAGCGCAGATGGGATTGTGCGTCACCACCTTTGGAAAGATGGGATGTAAGTGTGTTGAGCCTCGATCGATTGTCGGAGTGCCGACTGCAGTCTATACAGGAACTTTGGTCATGGACCGGGACACGGTTCGTGTATTCCGTCCAGAGAAGCCTTTGATTGATTGAATACACATAGGGATTGGAAGGTGAGCACTGCCGAATTATATGCCGCAGTACTAGAGCAGGAGTTTCCAAGCTTCGGTGTCGTCCACGAAAGTGCGCATCATTTCGACTCTGTCGCGATATCGATTGATTTTCCGTCCTCAAGGTTCGACGGGAATCAGCGTGCCATTCGTGATAAAGCCAGGGCATGTGGTGACGAACGAGCCCGGATTCTGTGCGTGCGTTGCTTGAGCTCGACTCGGACCACTTACTGTTTGATAGATGCCGAAGGGAACTTTGGGTGCCGCATCGAATCAACTATCGCTGTGGCCAGGAAAAAGGTGTGTGCCCACCTGCGTTCGCTGTGTCTTCACTCATCGTGGATACATAGACGCGTATTGATTTCGGAGGCGATAGTTGGATGGGATTTGATCGCTGCACCATGGTACGCCGCTTTCTAATCAGTTCGCTTTTGAACATGTTGAGCTTCGGCCCGAAGGTTCCCATCCAGAGCAAGCTGGTGGAATTTTCGCTGTTGACGAAGGACGAGAAGATTTGGTTGGAAGCGCATAATGCCCTCTGCTACGAGAAGCTAAGACCTTTGTTGAGGGAACTTGGGGACAAAAGAGCTATGAGCTTGCTTGGGAGGTTCTTCTAGGAGGTAATTTGATGGAATGATTGCAATGTCTCTTGTACCGATATCGTTCGGGTCGAGCGGACGCCCGCCAATTGTCTTTGTTCATGATATCAGCGGCTCAGCTTTCTCATACGTCCCATTTGCCTTGCATTCGTCCCTCGCTCAGTTGCCCATCTACGGCATATCTGCACTTCCGAAATCCACCTCGTCAGGGAATGTTGAATATGAATCCATCTCTGCATGGGCGGACGCATACGCGACTCTCATCGAAACTGAGTTAGGCGAGAGTCTCAAGAAGGATGGACGCTTGATCCTGGGCGGATGGTCGCTCGGTGGCGTCCTCGCTACTGAAATGGCCCGCATATTTGCAGCAAGGAAGACGGTCCAGGTCCTCGGCGTCGTTATGATGGATAGCCATGCCCCATGGTCACAAAATGGGCTGTCGTTGCGCAGTGGACCGCAGGGCGTGGAGGTCGGCGGGCGGAAGATCGAGTCGGGGTATTTTGCTCCGCCTGAGCTTGCTCGCATTGTGGATTTGCTGCATGCGACCACCAGAGCTGAATGGCCGGGGATGGATGGCATAGGGTGTCCGGCATGGTTGATCACGCCGAGTGTCTCTGGTTCCAATGGGTTGGACGAATGGTTCTCTGCTTGTCCTGAGCGTGTGCGACGCATTGGGCAGGGCGGCGAGGGATGCGACCACTTCTCGATGATGGAACCGAAGGGTGTTTGGATTCAAGAGGTCATCTCTGCCTTGTCAGATATAATCCGGCAACTGCCGTAGCATGTCCACTGTACTTCCACAACTCAGAACTTGGCTGGAGCAATATGGAGGCTATATTCATCCACACGTCCAGTTCGTTCAAGGCTGGTCGTCTCCCGGATCTCTGCTTCTCTCATTGAGATCTTTCAAGTCGATTCTGGATTTTCGGTCGTCGCGTCGGAGGATTTGCCTCCTGACAGCAAGATAGCGTCCTGCCCATTTCAACTGGTTATTACCAGACATCTTGCTCTAGCAGCGCTTGAAACCTTGCTTGGCTCCGCGGCCACTGCATTTGACCCACCGCTGACCGCCTGGTCCGACCGCCAACTGATATCTTCATATCTATGCTTTCACTGGATTATCAGAGATGACCCAAGGTAAACGAGTAGCAGACGACATCCTATACTCAGGTAACCGCCAAGCAGCTTCACAAGTGTACTGGTCCATCACCCTTATGTGAACAGTCTTCCTTCTCGTGACAAACTTCGGACCGCGCTCCATTTCACCTCGAAAGAGCTACAATTGTTCAAGGGATCCAACCTGTACGGTGCAGCGCTTGACCGCGAGCGTGAATGGAAGACAGAGTGGACGCAATGTCGCTCGGCCTTCGCCAGCGTGAACGGGGAGTGGAGTGACCAGTTTACCTGGTGCGCCATACGCTGTGCATCTTGCCCGGACCCTTGGCTTGATGCGTGAATGCCCAGGGAATTATTTTTGACGGCTGCTACGCATCTGTCCTCGAGGGCTTTCCCGTCCACTCTGATGTCCCAAAATCTGACCCTCACGTCCCCTCGGACCCTGAGCCAATTTTGCTGCCGGGCGTGGACTCTCTGAATCATGCTCGTGGGGCACCTGTGTCCTGGGTGCAATCGTATGGGCCAATAACGTCCCCGGAGTCGACTATTTCCCTCGTCCTGCATAATGCGGTTGCAGCCGGGGCTGAGGCCTTCAATAATTATGGTGTAAATAAATCCCCCCGCTTCGATGAGAAGTTCACTCTTATTCTTCAGATCAAGCCAAATTCAGAGCTCATTCTTGGATACGGATTTTCTTTGCCCGACGTGAGTTTTTCGATTTGATAGCGGGTCACCCTCACATGGGCCGCACGTAGAATCCGGACGATACGATTGTCCTCAAACTCGGAGGAGCCGATGGCAAGAAATGGGAAGTCGGTCGCGACGCGCGTGGCGGGGTTCAAGTTTGGGACGGTGTTCTTGGAATGATGCTGAGTGGGCCGGAGCCCACGTACGAAGACTATTTGGACGCGGCAGCGGCCCTGGCAGAAATGGCAGAGGCGCTACTCGACAGGCTACCCCAGTCATCTGGTGCTGTGGACGACATAAGGGAGGATGTTGCAGTGATGTATTCAGCCTACATCAAAGGTACGTATTGAATGATTTTTTTTTTTCACCGCGCGGGCTAAACATGGCGTTCCATCTATTCAATAGGGCAACGAGAAATCCTCGAATCTCTTATTGATTTTGCGAGGGCGAAAGAAGAGATTGGAATTGGAATGGCAAAGAAGGAGGGTATTGAAGTGGTGCTGGATTGAGTCCTGTATCATAGGATCATGGATGTAGTACTGATCGGCTTCCGCGGTCCGACCCCGAACTTTTCAGTCCGAAAACGTTTTTTCCATGTTGGAGACTGGCGTCTTTGCACTCGGCAGGCGTTTTCTTCAACTCAACTCTTTCAACCCTGCCGCAGCGATGTCTGCCGCAGCGATGCCGGCCTCTCGTTCAAAACGCTACCGGCCGCGGCGCCCACCAGTTGCAAAACCCATGTCTTCTGCAGCGACTGCGACTGCCACAGCTCCTATTCCAGCAGCTCCTGCTCCAGCAGCACCCAAAGCTGCCTCCATAGAAAGAGACCAAACTCATTTCTCTGCCCGAAGGTTCGCAGACGCACCCATTTCAGAAGCCTCAAAGCGCGGTATCAAACACGAGTTCGCGTTCTGTGAATATTACCTTTTTGATATCTGACTGGGCTCCAGGTTCTTGTCAGATGTTCAGGCAGCCACTTTCGAGGTACGATTCTTCCGCCCGTGCGTTGGACGAGTATTGAAAAGACAACTTTGCAGCCTGCTTTCTCAGGTTCAGATCTTTTGGTGCAAGCCAAGACGGGAACTGGGAAGACCCTCGCCTTCCTGCTACCCTCTGTGGAGCGTCTTTCTCAAATGCCACTGGCCAATAGAAAAATTTCGATGCTCGTCCTGTCTCCTACGCGTGAGCTCGCGTTGCAGGTAATGTCCATTCTCTCCATCTTCCATTGCCGCATTCTAATTCCTTGGCCCGACGAGATAGCTGAAGAGGCACAAGGTCTCATTGCGAACCATCCGTTTCAAGTCGCCACCGCAATTGGGGGCACTAAGTGAGCATGTCAGAACTTGTGTGCTGCCGACATTCACACAGCCCGCAGCATGACTGCTACAAGCAAGAAGTTACTAGAGCGTCCCCCACGCATTTTGATCGCTACCCCGGTAGACTGGTCGACCACCTCGAAAACACGGGCAACTTCGTGCACCTGTTCTCCGACCTCAAAGTCATCGTGTACGACGAAGCGGACCGTTTGTTAGATCAAGGGTTCAAGAAGGAACTAGACAAGATATTAAAGTACCTGCCTGACAAGAGCCAAGTCAAACGTCAGGCACTCCTGTTCTCGGCCACAGTTAGCCAGGAGATCAAGGAAGTCGCCAAAGGCGCGCTGGCCTCTAATTACAGATTCATCAGCACCCTTCGGGAAGATGAAGTCAATACGCACGAACATGGTATGCCCTCTGGCTTTTTCGATATGGTGCGAGCTCACCAGGCACACAGTCCCTCAGCAGTCAATGATCGTCCCTTTCTCGTACCATTTAGCAGCGACACTCTCGTTCCTCCAGCAGGATCGCGTTCTGCACAACGGCGCCTCCAAGGCCATCATCTTCCTGCCTACTGCTCGGCTTGTTGGGTTCTACTTTGAGGCGCTGTCTAAATTACCCCCGGGTCGCTGCCCCCGATGTTCGAGATCCACAGCCGGAAATCTCAACCTGCGCGCATCAAGGCTGCGGAGGCGTTCAAGAATCCGAAAGAAGGCGTGCTGATCAGCTCGGACGTGACCGCGCGTGGCATGGATTTCCCGGGGTGAGCGTGTTGTTTCCTAGATCCTTCAGTGTAATCTGAGACGATGCAGAGTCACGCTGATCCTGCAAACGGGCCTCCCGCCCAACGCAGAGCAGTACATCCATCGTCTCGGGCGGACCGCGCGCGCGGGGGCCGGCGGGCGCGGAATTCTGATCTTGGACGAAGCAGAGGGCTTCTTCCTGCAGGACAAGACGATTCGCGGACTCGGCATCACGTCCGTCCCGCAGGTCCCCACGCCCGGGATGTACCACCTCACGGAAGACGAGTGCGCCGCCGCCGCCGCGCAGGTGGGCAGTACGCTGTTGCAGGTGAGCGCGGAGACCAAGGCGCAGGCGTATCGTGCGTTTTTGGGGGTGTATCAGACGAGTTTGAGGGCGATGCGGTGGACGAAGGAGGATCTTGTTGCGCGCGCGAATGCGTTTGCTGTTGAGGTTTTGGGGTGGACGCAGCCGGAGCTGCCGCCGATTGAGAAGAAGACGCTGGGAAGATGAATTTGAAGGGGGTGAAGGTTTGAACGTCGTTGTTACGGAACGTCCACCGAGGAACGTCGCAAGGTTTAGGGCGTGATTTTTAATGTAATCTAGACATAGACCTCACACCTCACCGACTATCTGAGATTTATACGGTCGGAAAACAATGCATTGCATTCAGGACAGCAGGACGCAGATTCGGGATCAAAACAAGTACATGAACAGGTGGATAGGCGCGTCCAGCACCCAAGCAGAAAACGGCCGGGGCAGGCTAGCGTCAAGTAGCGCTGGTGATCGGCATGATAAATCGTTGTCGTAGCCCTAGGCCTGACCAATGTGAACAAAGCTGAGGGAGGAAGGAGAGGGAGTCGTTCAGATCAGACTTGTACGTTTGCTCTGATACATGGCTCGCTGTCAAAAATACGTGGTGGGGAGAGGGAGAGCAGACTTACGGAGCCTGACCGATGATGTTTCCCGCGGGGTCGTATAAGCACACGTAGTAGTTGGCGAGACTCCCGTCGAAGATGCCGCCACATTGAGCGACGGCGCAGCCGAGCTGGGTCGTTGATTTCCAAACTACCTGCGTAAAGTGGAGGTACGAAGGGTTGGAGGGGTCATAGTCACCTGTGGTTGAAAGCGTGAGTAGAAGCGTGTATGTAGCAAGCATGAAACGGACTTTCATCTGCGGTGAATTGGTCGACCGCGTCCGTGATTGAGAATGCCCCCAGTGCCTGCGACAATATTTTCGCCGTAGGGCGTTGAAAGGAGTGTGCCGTCAGAGTGCTTCACCAGGCATCCGTCCGCCCAGGCTTGTGCCTGGGTCTCAAGCGTCGTGTTCCATACCTCATAGATAATTTATTTTTTGCCTACTGCCGAGTTCGATGCAGATAATTACCAGGTCCTGTGCGCCGTGCGCAAGTCTGACTTGGTTGTGGGCCTGGAGGTACGCGTCACGGTCTTGGGAGAAGAGCGATCGGGCAGTGGCTGTGCGGCGGGATGAGAGGGAGGCGTGGGGGGTACCGGGCGTGGCGAGCGCCATTGTGAAAGCCAGGAAAGTGAGGAAAAGGGAGAGGAACATAGTAACGAATGTGGGGGTCAGGATGTGCAAGCAGTACAAGGCAGGAAGTATGGTAAACTTTTGATGGCACTGAGGTCATGTAACCAACGAAAAAAATATGCAGCAAAAGGTACAGAGGTGGTACAGAGTTCATCTACGCGTCGTTCAGGATCTCGTCGCGGGTCGAATGTTATATTCGTGCTTGAACGAGTCAAACTCCGCGTCCTTCGTCTTGTACTGCTCCGCCAGGTTATCCACAACTTTTTTTATCTGCGAGATGGTGAGCAGAGCCAGAGAAGAAAGATACTAGAGTTGCATACATTATCCCGGTTTCCCTGCAGAGCTGGTACGACGTCCTTGACTGTCCGTTCAACAAGGACGCCGCCGATCAGACGAAAACATTTGCGATCTGGATCCTCAGCAAGCGCCTCGTTCAGAGTAGTCAGAACAAGGCTATTGAATTAAAAATTAACTGCATTGCAATGGCTAACACGCAAAGCCGACCTGTGCTCGTCCGATTCTTGCTCTAATTCGCCAATTTTGCCAGCCAGAGCTTGCAGTTCATTTTGCATGCGATTGTAGTTTTGGGATATCTCTGGCTGAGATGGTTCAGGTGATGTGTCGCATCTAACGCAGGATGCACACACCCTGGTCCGATAATTGTGGTGCAGCCTTGCCCTTGGCCTTTTGAAACGGCGGACGACATGATGTGTAGCAATTCGCGGATCGGGATTGGTAGAAGGTGTGACGCGATGTGACACCTTACCGCTCTCCGTCAACCCTGCTGCAAGCCTGCAGCGGTCCAACATGCCTTTGCTCGTCCCTGTCGGCGTCTTCCGCTCCATCGCGAGCACCCATACCCGCAGAGTTCTTCTCGCTCGCCGGCTTCAGTCTTCTCACTCGCACTCTCGGGTACTCCCAACTATCTGGAGAGCGCCGACGGCCTCATCAGCGACCTCACTGCCCGCAAGTACAAGCACGAGCGCAGACCTCCACAGTTTGATGCCCAAGGAAACGAGATAGACCCCTACAAGGGCGGCCCGAGCGCAATAGACAAAGCCGTTCACTTGTTCTTCTTCACGGAGATTATCCGAGGTGCGTCCTATTCTGGTTCACTTTTGTCACTTCTTCATTAATGTATGTAGGGATGTGGATTGTGCTCGAGCAGTTCTTCCGACCCCCGTACACCATTATGTATCCTTTTGAAAAGGGTCCATTGTCTCCTCGTTTCCGCGGAGAACACGCGCTCCGTCGATACCCCAGTGGCGAGGAGAGGTGTATCGGTGAGTCCTTGAGTAGGACCCGGAGCACTTATTCATCTGTCCGTAGCTTGCAAGCTGTGTGAAGCCATCTGCCCTGCCCAGGCTATTACCATTGAAAGCGAAACTCGCATGGACGGGTCGAGGAAAACTACAAAATACGGCAAGTTTCCCCTTTTCCCCAAAGCGTCTTCTTACTGTCAAACCATGCATTCTAGATATCGACATGACCAAGTGCATCTATTGTGGGTTCTGTCAGGAGGCCTGTCCCGTGGATGCCATTGTAGAAAGTCAGTCTTCTCCAATCTACTCAGGTCCTGGACTAAAATACTCTTTGCCAGCGCAAAACCAAGAGTACTCCACCGAAACTCGAGAAGAGCTCTTGTACAACAAGGAGAAGCTCCTGGCGAACGGTGACAGGGCGGAGGCAGAGATAGCTGCGAACTTGCATGGTGAGCGCTTCTCGTACTTTTCTGCCATCAATCCCGCCTCAAGGTTGTTCCCACAGCTGATCATGTCTATCGGTGATTTCTGTAACCTAATATTAAACTCTTCGCATCAACCAACGTGCTATCGAGTCCCAAAAGAGAAATATGGCTTTACGTCATCTAAGTTCCTTCCTCTGTCGTCCGAACTCGACTTTTCTGTTCCCTCCAAACTGCGCATGTGTTCTGCCTTTTCTTTTCTTTCTCTTTGGAACAACCTCTCAGGGCTGAACGTCTGGCACTGCTTCTTTCAGCTTACTATTCCTGGGATGGTGAAAGTGACCTAAAGCAATTGCTCCATTGTTCAAGTTGATGAACGTTGGAAGACTCCTCTCCATTGCAATCATTTTTGCACTGCTGTTCCGTACCCGTGAGTTCCGATTGACTCAATTTCTCTTCTGCCGCGGAATCAAACGGATGTAGGCCGAACCGCACTTTGTCGCGCAACATTGGAGCCCTCGGAGCACTCCACTCGGCGGGTGTCTGGCAGCGCTCTCATCCGTTGCGAATTCAGAACTCTGGGTGTATAATGAAGCCACCCAAGATCTCGGCGAGGTAGGGTTTATTTGCGTCGCGAAGTATGCTTCACAGGCTGAGACAACCCAAAAAGGGAGTTGGCTGACACCCCTACCCTGAGACCGGGGTGGCTGGCTAATACGAGGAACAGTCTCTCCGCTATTGCACTTCATATCTTCCAAGTCTCACTGAGATTGAATCATGGACATTCGCATGGTTCTCAATTCTGGAGCCGTCGAGACCTCTCATCAGCCCTCAAAGGTCTCGAAAAAGACGCCACGGCAAAGGTAAGTTGCTCCTATCTCTCCTGTCGAATTATAATTGGTTCCGTGGGATCTATGTAGGTTGAGATTGTACTTACTACTGGTACCGTCTAGGACCCCGACAAGTGAACAAAGTTATCCCGGATCGACGAATCAGCGTGTAAGCTCAAGATTGCCCTCGGCGGGACGGGAACCCTCTGGCCGCAAATCAAAGGTCAAGCGTCATTTGAAATTGCGTCAGCGTCAGCCTCCCGCGAGTAGTGGTCCCTCGACAAGGCAATCCCGGCCCAGCAAACGCCGCGTCGTCGCACCGGAAGAGGAGGAAACACTTGAAGAAGGAGAACTTTGCTCCGAAAGCGCTAACTGGACGACACCTGCCAAAAGAGGCGCAGAGATAGCTCCACGCACAGCTATAGCTCTTCCGTAGGATCTTCGACCGCCGGCGCGCAGTCTCCGTCCCTCGCTAGTCTCCTGCTGATCCGCGCCAAGCAACAACGTGCTCTGGAAGCAGAAACCACGCTGGGCCTCAGGGGGCGAAGCATTATGGACGTGGTCATGGATCTCAAGGGCGAAGGCGGCGAATCCCGAGAGGACGTGCTGCTCGTCATTACGGAGCGCACTAGCCGGGGCGGCGTGGCGTTTTCTCAGAGGCGGGACTA
Source organism: Panellus pusillus (assembly GCA_013387415.1). Taxonomy (NCBI): domain Eukaryota; kingdom Fungi; phylum Basidiomycota; class Agaricomycetes; order Agaricales; family Mycenaceae; genus Panellus; species Panellus pusillus. The sequence goes on along the minus strand of QVIE01001354.1, from coordinate 26,749 downwards.
CCCGCTTACGGACGAGGAGGGGCTCAAGGCTTATTGGGCCGACCAGGCGGTCATTTGGGATGGTGAGTTGGACTTGAGTCCGAACGGAGAAGACTATGGTGGTGGCGGCGCAGGCGCACGTATCTTTACCCGTTTTCCGGTCTCAATGGAGCGATCGACGGTGTCTGGGCTCGTCTGAAGAGTTGGATCTAAAGTACCTATAGAGTGATTCAAGTGAAATGGTAAATGGGGTAACCGGCGTCTTGGAATAGCTCAGGAAAGGATCTAATCTCTCTCAGGCTTTCAGCAGTTCTAAATGCGCAGTTTACAAAGGTTAAGTTTTGGCCGCGATCAATTGCACTAACGGTGACCTGAAATCTTCGAGCTGAATGTGTATGTCCCCCGAGCCCCTTGTTCCGTTGGTTCCGTCCGGCACGATAGGTAAAGTACTATGACCTTATTTTCGAGTTCGTCGGGGAGATCGAACCGCCGCACCGGATTGACATATGCCACCGAGCCACAATGACATACTCGTCTCTCCATTCAGCATGTCATAGTAAGGTTGGAAAGAACGTCGCGAAGTCTGCTGTCAATGGAATGAGAGAAAAATACACATTATATTCGTAGACGCAACGCAACAAGACAAGAAAAGCAGCAAACAGAAAGCGGGACCGACCGAAAACCATCCATCTATAGCCTACATGTGGTCAGGAGCTTGGTGATAACGTTTTGAACCCCTGGGTTCCGAATCCGAGTGGCGGGCGTACATCGCCCCGGGAGGCCCGTCGTCGGCATCATCCACATCCATGTCGTTCCTGCTTCTCTTGCGTGAATCGTGAGACGGTCGGGACTGCTCCGGCGGGTAGCCGCCTGCGCCGCCGCCGCCGCCGCCACCTCCACCGCCGCTCCCATTCCGACCCCGTGACTTGGGCCGCCCGTCTTCGTGCACAAAGTCCACCTCCTCCTGGGGCTGCACCGGGCGAAGCCTAAACGAGCGCGAGCGCTCCGGCTCGTAAAACTGCGTCCGCGAAGCCGGACGCGACAGCGGCTCGCGCTCGCGGTCTCCCACCACGGAGCCGGAGCCGGACGCCGAGCCTACGCTGTTGGAGCGCGAGTAGCCGGCACGCCGGTCGGCCGCGAAGTAGCTGCTGCTGCTTTGGTCCTCGCCGCGCCGGTGCGGCACGGGCGCAGCAGCGGGGTGCGCGTCGGGGTACTCGGCCGTGCGCATGCGATGGGCTACAGGAGGCGAGTGCATATCGCGGGCGGTGCGCTCTCGTTGGCGCTCGCGCTCGCGCTCCCAATCGCGTTCGCGTTCGCGATCACGCTCGCGCTCGCGCTGCGGGTCGAGCATTTCCTCGCGGTTGATGTAGGTGCCAGGCCCCAGGCGTTGGTGGTTGTGGATGCGACTTGAACGCGCATCAGCCGGCGGGGAGTGCGGGGGCATGGTGTTTTGGGGCCGCGCGTGCGACGGGTTTAATTCGTGGATTTCGTGACGCCGCGGACGATCGCGCTCCGAGGAAGGCGGGCTATGTAAGGGATGATGCTGCGACACTTGCTGGACATCGGATATTGTTGGGGATGCGAGTGGTATGTTACTGGCGCCGGATGTCCTCGGCCACGCGACGGTGATCGAGCGCGTTCATGCGACGCGTTCGGATGAGGCATATGTGGACTAGTGTGAATCGTGGCATGTGCGCGGTGAGGATCCTGCGGAACAGGAGGGAGATGTGGCATGAATTGAAGTTGCCTAGCGTCAGGGCCACCCGCCGAACCGCGACGGCCAGAAAGAGAGCCATGGGGAAGAGCAGCCGGGGCTATCGGGGAGTCTATCGGAGCGTTCCGGCTATCTTGTCTCAGGGCACCAGCGTGGGTCCGGATATATTCTGGCGGGTGTGATTAGGGGCATGGCATGGTGCGACGACGGCTGTTGATGAATGGGAGGAAGCGGATGTCTGTCGCGCAATTCGGAGACGGGGGCACCTGCTGCAACCGTTCATACAGGATGCTTCATTCACGAAACTCTTGAGAAATGACGCGGAAATTGAGGGGAAATTAGGAAAACTGACGCGCGTTCCAACTTCATTCTCTGGATACTGCGTTTTGCCTGTAAAACCTTGAAATGAAGCTTGTCATTGTCCTTGAACAGGGTCAGTTGGCGCACAAGACACGATAGTGGCACGACCGACCGCTTCTATCTCTTTTACTTTGCGCTTGAGATCTTTGTATTTTGCCTGGTATTTTACATCTTCTGCGCCTGCAGCAATGCCGACTGGGAAGGGCTGCGGCTGGGAGGACGGGCGCTGGGGCGGGTTGTGAAAGCCAGGCTGGGGCGGCGGCGGGGTTGGCTGTGCCATGGTATTTCGCTGGCGAGTTGATTCCGTAAAAGGAAGTCTTCATCTGTCTCTGCAACCAGCAAGTTCTTTTCTTCTTCTTTGTTTTTCCCTGCGACGCTAATGTCTTCACAGTGTCTACCTACAGACAGTGCGTATCACGACCACCGTTGTTCGTCTCTTATTGCCGCTCTCTGCAGGGACCTCCCGCCCGCTGGCGGCTTCGAGCCGTAAAATACAAGCGCAATCTTCCCCTCAGAGGACCGGGGCCCTGGTAATCCTCGGCGGTGTAACGGCCCTCTGCACGTTTGGATTCTACCGCGTTGGATTGGGCAACATCGAAAGAAGGTATGTCATCCCCGGAAAGGCGGTAATCCTGGATCACCTGTCGAGTTCAACGAGAAACGTGGCTCGTTCTGCTCTGCTCGTCGTGACCCGCTGGATCCGGCCGACCGAAAAGAGCCTTATCATCGCCCTTCGGCCGAGGCTAGCAGCTGATACATCCATTCGCCCTAGGGAGCTTAAACGAGAACAGACTTGGGCTCGGATACATCTCGTCCCACTGCTCATCGCGGAAGGAGACCGTGCGGCATATCAAGATGAGCAGCGCACCGCCGCTGTCGAATCGTTGATCATGAAAGATGTCAAGGGATGGAAGGTAAAGCGCCCCTGTGGTCTCGAGATAGCTGCTGATCCCGAGGCATTGCTTCTTGCAATCTATTCCCAGCTTGGCCAAAGCCCGTACCACAACCCAGGTTTCCGCGCGCCGGAGGACCGCCCCTCTAACTAGAGAACTGTACACGTAGTCAATTCGAGTTTGTCTGTTTCGCACTCTCGGAACGAGAACAATGGGAGATACGGCGATACCACTGTAGTGGTCTGTTATTTCCTAAAGGAGCCGGGATCTATTTTTCTTTTTTTACCTTCCTTTTGCTTCCATTTTACTGCACAAGGTGCGCATCTGGCATCTTCTCGGTCGCACAGCAACGAGGGTGACTCGGGGCATACTCATTACTGGTATTGCAGAGTTGTGAAAGGTTGTGAAAGGTTGTAAACCGGCCGTAAACCTGCCTTGATCTGAGATTGCGGAATCTCCTGTCAACGCGGAGTTGCTGATTCGTTCCGAGTCAGGAAAGTTCCCAGAATGGAAGTCGCGATGGCTCTTAGCAGTCCTCCGCAGGACTGTCATTCTGCCTCTTGCTTCCCTCCGCCGCATTCCTTTGCTGCCCGCACATTCTATCGGCAGCCCCGACGCACGCCGCCCATGCCCTCCGCCCTTGTAAGGGTCTCTGCCGTCTCCGACGCGCTCTCTGACGTGTCCGCAAAGGATTCCATGTCCTATCTAAACTTCGACGACCAGCCTCGGTTCGACCCAGAAGAGCCCATGCTGTTCGAGTTCGACTCCGAGTTTACCAGCGCTTACCCGTCCTATGTGTCTCCCGGCTACGACTCGGCCGGCGACTTTATGGATGACATCAAACCTGTCATCCCTTCTAGCCCGGCCTACGAGCTGGCCCCGTCCCCGACTTATTCATCCGACGGGCTTTTTGGATCCGATCATCTCTACCGGGGCAGTCCTCTTCGCCTCGAGAACTTGTATCTCACCAACTGGTCTACACACGATACCGACGAGTCTTCGATACCTCTCTTCCTCTCCCATACCCATACCCATTCCTTCCGCTCCGCAGTCTCCTTCCTTCGTCGCGTTCTCGGATGGCTCCGCCTTTGGCCAGCAGTCCTTCTCGCCCGCAACCTTCGCTGCAGCTCTTCCGCTGCCTCGCTCGCACTCACCGACATCTTCCTTTGACGATCACCACTTTACCTCTCAGCCACAGCAACAGATCGAGTCAGTGTCGCCTCACGAGACACAGACTCCTGCGTGGGCCGCTCAGCTATGGGAATCCTCTGGCTCGCGACATCTCAGAACCTCTTCATCTCCTCGCTCAATCGCACGCCACTCTCGCTCGCCGACTCTCAGAGACCCCGAATCCCCGCTCGGCGGAATTCGCTATCCTCGGCGCAGCATTTATTCCCGTCCACCAGCGCACCTTCCGTCGCCCCGATGGGACAGAACACGATCCGATCGTATAGCTCTCGGCGCGCGGAATCATTGACCACCCCCGATGATAGAGACGCCACGGTCAGGCGAAAGAAGCGGATCTCGGTCCGGAGGAAAGTGAAGTGCAGGATAAGGCTCATGACACTCGTACGTGTCGAGATTCTTTTCATTCTCCGTGTTTCTTACTCACGGCGCCTGTGACTTTACCACAGCCCCCCAGAAATCGATGCTGCGTCCTCCAAAGTTGGCGCCGTCGGCGTGGCAGCTGTATTTCACAGACTGGATTCAGCGGCAGCAGGCATCAAGCACACGCAAGCTTAATGTAGCCAAGCTGCAAAAGAAGCTGGTCAGGAGTATGGCAGTTTAAGCGAAGAGGAGAAGGAGGTGGGCTATTTTCTTTGACGTCATGGACTGCGCTTTTTTTCTCATTTTGTCTGCCACAGCCCTACAAGCGTCGTTCTCAAGCGGCAAAGGATCTCCGAGAGCGTGAGCTGAACGCGTACATGCGCACGCTCACGCCAGACGATATCAAGCGCGAGAACGCCTTCCGATCGGCGCAGCGCAAGTGGGCAAGTCACGCAAGAGCAACATCAAGGATCCCAATGCGCCAAAGAAGCCTCTGAGCGCGTACTTCATGTTCTTGCAGCGTATCCGTGCGAACCCCGATCTGGTGCGCGATATTTTCGGCGATGAGACCGAAACGACCAAACAGAGTGTTCTTGCTGCGGCCAAGTGGCGTTCGATGACGGACGATGAGCGGAAGGAAGGTACCGTGCCTATCATCACTTTTTTTTCGTGACGTGTCCTCCTGACAGACGGATTTGGCAGCCGTTCTTGGCGCAGGCCGAGCAGGAGAAGATGGAGTATGAAACTGCGCGGAGACTCTACGAAGACGGCACGGTCGGCTACGGCTCGAGCATCAATTTTAGCATCTTGCCGGGCAGCCCGGCCTTCGCCGCCGTCAAACTCGAGTCGGAGAGCGAGAGCGACGGCTTCGCGACCGACGACGGACCGCATCACATTCGTTCCCATTCATGATATGATGGTTATTTCTTTTGTTCATGAGGATTTATATTCTCTTCTTGGCCGCTGTGCGCTGTGTGTTGTTTTACGACCTTTAACGCCCTCTCCCGTCTTGTCCCGTCTTGCGCTGATTCATGGCGGATTTACTTACCTCTTTGGGTCGGACTCGACTGCTGTATATTATGCGACGTATTGGCACTGTATTGTTAGAACACCACCACTTTCCCTATGTTACTGCCGCCTCTATGCCATGCCATCATGTGTGGACGATATAATACACACTAGCCGTTTCGTATACTAACACAAATGCTTGAATCTAATCTGTGTCTTTGTTTCACGGCGGTTTCAACTCAGCGAGAGTGGCTAGCGGGATTCGGAGCATAGCATCGGTGGTGGCGCCTTAAACCAGGGGAGTCGCCGTCCGACTCCCCATGTACGTTTCGCCAGGACGGCAATTGATGGTCTTCCGCACAAGCGATACCCACTGTTCCTCGCGGGAGCTTCTCCATGAATCACACTGATAGGGGTCCAGAACTATCAATCAGCCAAGTTTAACACTCTGCCCCACGGCTGTCATGGGCCTGATCTCCGGTATGTAGTGTGAACGTACAGCTTCCACGTACGATCTTACGTGTGAATTGAGCTAGTTCAAGATGTATGCTATGTATAGCTGTGGAGAAATGGGGTCACGGCCACGGCGAGCGAAGTGTCGATGGGCAGACTCGGAGACGGATCGGCGGGCCCTTGAGGCGACGTCGTTGGATGAGCTGGCACAATGCAGCGGGCCGCGGCGCTCCATCGGTCAGCAGGCCGGGTATAATCTTTCTCGTAATTTACGGACAATTAATGAGGTGACTTGAACTCCTGTGCGACAGTGTGCGACCTATTAAAAAGAAAGGAAATTTCCCGCAGCGCCTGGTGGAGAGCACGCTGCTGTCGACGCCGACCATCGTGAGACCTGTCTTCTCTCCATTTTCTACCGGGCGTTTGTCTCCTGGGCAATGATAGACGCTGAGGATGGCTTGGTAGAATGCACTAGTCAGTGCGACAGTGCTTGGTCGTAAGCAGGTCGGCGGAGGCTCTCGGAAGCTGCGCAAGGCGTAGGTAGGCAAGAAGATCTCGATCTGACACCCCTCGCTTGCATTTTCAGCCCTGCCTTTGACTGACTCCGATAGCTGAGCGTTGTTAGAAACTAGACAGCCTCAAGCGCCTGGTGGTAAGCACGCTGTCGACGTCGAATGCGCATCGGTCTTCTTCATTGTGTCCTCAGTGTCTGCCTCCTGAAGGCTAGACGCCGAGGATGACTTTGGAGTCAGTGACAGCGCTTGGTCCCAAGCAGGACGGCGGTGGTAAGCACGCTGTCGATGTCGACTGCGCACCTGTCTTCTTGACTGTGTCCTCGTTGTCTGCCTCCTGGAGGCTAGGCGCTGATAGACGCTGAGGATGACTTTGAAGTCAGTGACAGCGCTTGGTCCCAAGCAAGACGGCGGAGACTGCGCAAGACGTAAGCAAGAAAAGCCCGATCTGACAGCCCTGGCCTGTATTCTCAACCCTACCTTTTACTGACTCAGAAAAGCGTTGCGGAGGACTGGACAGCCTGAAGAACCTCAACAACTCATATCTTCTCCGGCTTCCATGGCTCTGGATGCAATGTGGTGCAGGACCTGTAATTCATCAGCCGTACAGCCCTAGCAATAAATCTAGTCTGTCTAGGCCAGTGGTATACGGAATACCATGTTCTGATGCGGTGCACCGTCCTCGTCGAACAGGTCTCCCTGGGTGCGGGATGTGAGTTGTGAATGATGACAACAAGGACGAAAACACCTCCTCTACGTAGCCGAGTCTGGAAAAAATCAGGAATGCATGAATAGGCAAAGGCGTCAACGTCAGTGTTCTTACTTTTTATAAAATGGGATAACCGGGAGCTGGGAGTGGCACTCGACTTCAGCAGCCTTGTTCGCAGCCTTGGCATGCTCTTTGATCCACTCATGCAGACTCTCGACGAGGAGGCGACCTAATTTATACTCCCGGTAGTCTTTGTCTACCGCAAGCCTGGTGATGGGGTCGACAAAACCTGATTTGAGATGCAAACTCGCATAAATTACCTGCTCAACTTGTACCTCCGGACGAGCGTCGCGGGGTCCGCATCAGGGTAGATGAGATGGTAGTAGTCGGGAGTCGTGCCACGGATTGTCCCCACTGAGTTAACCAAGCGTTCACCGGTCGCCGGGTCTTCCTCCGTGACACGCACCAGAAAATGTTCCGCGACATCTTCTACACTGCGCGGGGGTCAATCTCAAGGCTGGGACGTCGTTGAGGACCAACCCGTCAAACTCTGTGTCTAGCGGAAATCCCTGGAAGATATAACTCAGATGAATATTTTTTGAGAAGACGGTAAAATTGAACCATGCCTGTTCGACGTGGAACACCTGAACCCGGATACCATAGCAGTCTTCTCTTATTTTTTCATGCCCTCCTGTGGCATGAACGACTTCTGTAGAGAGGATGGGTCCGATGAGAGACATCCGAGTCCGTGCCGGTGACTAGCAATAGGAACAAATACAAAATTCTGGTCCTTACACCGCTGCTGGCTCAGGTAAGTAGCTCTCTTCCGCGTTGTATATTTTTTCAACATCGTTTCTAGACCGGACGGGAATCTTGACCCTTTTTATGGTCGAGCCAGCCGCATCGGTCGTCTTCAATACTCTCCTCCAGGGTCGTTCTACCTTAGGCCAGCCCAGCACCATCTACTCTGTCTCCAGGGTCATGTCGCGCCCTTCTAGGGTCTCATTGGCACCTGGTTTCTTCAATCCGAAACCACGACGCGTCAAGGGGAAGGAGCGCATGACCGACCCGTCGTGTGCCGAAGCCCTCTCGTTCCACTCCTCCAGAGCCCAGGAATGGTCTTGTCGCATGAGAGTATCTGTGGGTTGCTCTGGTGCGTATAGGCTATTATTTCCGGCCATTTGGTTCCCATTTTTCTATGCCAGCCGGAGTTGAAAATTCGAGCGAGGAAGAGAACCGGAAGTGGTCCTGGTCCGTTCGGCGGGCTCGTAAACCAGCATACACCGTGCCGCGACATTTTCCGGGTGATCGCGCACTACCTCCCGCCGTTTTGCGATGCGGTCAAACTCGTTACGCGTCGAATTCCTCCGATCGGCCGTTCTCGGAATCAGACCCTCCGCTGTCCAACGACGATCCTTCTCAGTCGATCCACAACCACAAGCATCGGCTGTTCTCGATGCTGGTTCCCCGCCGTCCAATGAGGAGGATACGAACTCAGAGTTCCGCGACTGGTGCCACCGGATGCGGAATCTTCTGCACTCGATCCGACAGAGGATATTCATTACTACCATCGGACGTTCCATCCACCGAGGCGGCAAATGCCACCTCGAACGATCCGGATCCCTCCAGGCCCCCGTTACTAGATGATATATCCGAGACCGACTCTCCACCGTCCCCATCCCTAGAGACCATTCAGCAGACATCCATCACCTCCAGGCATTGCTCGCTGAGGAATTTTTCAGCTTGAACAGGCCTGGCATTCATTCGAGGTCGTCCGGACGCATGGTATGCTCTCCGAGCTGACCTCGCATGAGCTCGTCACCCTGGCCAAAAGAATCCTCGGCAACGCTGAGTCGCGCAGCCATCTTGACGACCTCGATGTATCACACCAATGGGGACGACGCTTTCGCGAGATTTTGGATATGATTCATGAGGTCGATATTCCCTCAGACGGCCGACGGAACCTGACAGCACGGGCCTTGGCACTGGAAGGTGACATTCAGAAGGCTCTCAACATGCTTCATTCGGATTTGCCGCTGTATGAAGATTATGGTCCTTTTCTACGCGTCTACGAGTCGATACTCGTGTCGACCTGGTTGCACCACGATCGTGTTCGTGCTCTCGAGTTTCTGATATTGGAGTGGAAGATCTTAGGTTCATATCTCATGACCGAGACCAGCAGGACCCACTCCAATGTCAAGTCCGTCGCCTCTGCCGCCGCCTCTCTGCGGAAAACCGCGTACGCCATTGTCACAGGCATATCCCTTCCCTCTTTGATTTTGGCAGACAAGGAGAGGGAATGGGCAGAGCAAGATCGCAAATACCTTGGAGAATTTCTCATCGAGGCCTTCTTTCGCTCCAACACCCCTACGCAGTCTCTTGAAGTTCTCAAAGAGATGCAGCGGCAGAACCTCAAACCCAATCGCAGTCTTCCCCTGCAATTGGTCAGGGTTCTCGCCCGGGACAACCTGCATCACGACGCGCATGTGCTGTTCTCGTCTTTCGAGAAAACCGGAGTGAGCTACGATTACCTGTTCACTGGTCTGTACCTCTACTCGAACGAGGGTCGCGTTGAGGAGTCACATGAATGGTTCGATCGCATAACCGCCAAGGGTTGGCAAAACTCCAAAGTGGTTCTCCAGCTCATGTACGCGTACGCTGTCCAGGGCCAAACGCAAAAGACCCTCGAGATCTTCGAGGAGTTTTTCCCTGAGGATGAGGATGGTGTCGCAAGCAACTCGCCCGTCCTTGAGCATTTTGCTGTCGGGGTTTTCGCGCACGCGCAGCGCGGCGATTTCGGCGGAATGTCGCCGTGGTTGGAGAGGATGCGCAGGCTGGGGTTGCAGCCGGGGTCTACATATACACCACTATCCTGAAGAGCTTCGCAATGAGGGGGGATCTAGCGCTCATATCTTCCATTTTGGACGAAATGCGCGCCTCTGGCCATCCGCCCAATCTTGTCACGTACACCACCATTATGACGCTCCTCGCTCATCGCAAAGATCCTGCCAGCACTGAAGCCATCTATTCGCGGGCAGTCAAAGAAGGGATCGTCCCCGATAGCTTGATGATCGGCGTCCTCATGAATGCTCACGTCGAGGCTGGGTCCTGGAAAGGTGTTATCCGCGCGTTCGACTTTATTCGGACTACAGTCGGCGTCAGGCTCGATATTGGAATCTTCAATGTCCTGTTGAAGGCATATATCCAGATTGGCGCCCCTTTTCGCATTGTCTCGCGGGTTTTCAACCTCCTCGAACGGCACCTCATCCGCCCCGATTGGTACACCTTTGCTTTGTTGATCCAGTCTGCATGTGAAGCCCGCCAGATGAATACTGCAATCCAAATCTTTACGGAGATGGAGAACTTGCAAGAACAATGGGGTACGAGTTATCTCATCACCACTTGGACGATGACTAGTATCATGGCTGGGTTTGTGCGGATGGGTCAAACGGAGCGGCCATGGCCGTGTATAAGGACATGATGCAGCGCGGCCTCAAGCCGTCGGCGGCTACGTACGGTGTGATCATTTCTGCTTACGGCAAAGAGGCACGGAAGAGAGTTTCTGGCTGGCAGAGAAGTTCATCAGGATCTTACTGCCCTTCCTCAAGATGAACGACTGTGGGAAATCCCGCCTCACGGCCATACTTCGGCGCGTGACCTCCTCTATACCCCTCTCATGCGCAAGTACGCGTCGCGTCATGAGCCTCAGCAGGTGGAGCGCATTTTCCAGGATCTGCTTAGCGACGGAGGTGAACCCACACTCAGTAACCTCAGTGTACTTCTCGACGCATATGTCCGGGTTGGCGACATCGACAGCGTTCTCCAGTTATGGCCTCAGATCTTCGAAATGGGTGTCAAGTACTCCGCTATCCCTCTGTTCGACAACGAGAGCGACGAACAGCGTATGTCTACGATGCATTCATTCGTGCTCTGTGTCCCTCTTTCCCGATACATCGGCGCACTCTCCAAGGCCGGTCTGTACGACGAAATTGCAGCAGTCTGGAAGACGTTTCAGACACGGGGCTTTGGCTTTTCTGCCGATAATTGGAATCAGTTAGCGTTGGCTCTCATGCGCGCTCAGGAATTTGAGCGTTGCTTCGAAGTCCTCGAACGTGTCCTCATTCCTTACCGCCGGCGGAGCGATCGCCTGCGGAAGCAGCGAGACCCCAATCCCGTATCGCCACTCTCGCTGATTGACGTCTTGCCTGCGGACCGGACGCCCATGGAGAAGCCCCTTGTCGGGAAGGCGCGGTCGGACGCAACCAGGTGGGGGCGGTTTCATCGTCGCGCGGGCGAGGAGTTGGACAATCCGCAGTACACGGAGGACCTCGCATACCACCTGCACGTTCTACATCGCATCTCACCGATGTGGAATACGTGGAAGGCACGTGACAGTATCTTGCGTGGGCTGCTCGAGGTCGTCCTGCGGCTGCGTGCCGGCTACCCAGCAGAAGCCTTGTCCAAGGATGACGACCTATCAATAAGCAGTGAAACGGTCGATCGTCGTGTTTCCGAGGCACGAGCACGTCTGCAAAACCTTTACAGCCAATACCCAGACGCAATGGCGCTCGTGAAGAAGTTCGAGCGCAAGGAAACGCGGCGTCTAGGTCGTTGGTTCACAAAAGTGTACAGATGGGCGGCAGTTCCTTGATCAATAATACATAATACCACAGATACATAAATGACAACCATCCTCGTTCTCGTCACCCCTCATCGGAATCATCTTCGTCCGAACCGGAATCGTCCCGCCGCCGCTTACTCGAGCCATGGCGATTACGCTGTGAGGGGCTTGTTGAACGCGGGTCCTGTAATGGAGCTAGTAAAGGGGAGGCTCACCAGAGGGAGCTTCAGCCCTTGATTCCCGAAGGCGATGGAGAGAGCGGTGGTTTCTGTGTAGATTAAAAGCAGTTAACCTAAAAGTAACTTGTAAAAGAAATAATACATACCCGGAACGCCTGGGAATCGCTTTGCGGAGTAAACGGTAAAGGGTTCGCTAAAGACTTGAGCGAGCACCGGTGAGATGTTAGTGTGAACTGCGAGAGCACCAGGCTCCGGGGCCGGGTGACTTGAACAAGGATTAGATTTTTCGACAGCAGACAAGAGGGGTGCACTCACGCCCCAACGTTCATAAGACGTAGTCTAAGTCGGAACGTGCCTGACGCAGCATTAGCCAGAGACCACTGCCTCGGGGTTGAAAACGTACCTTCGGTGCGCACCGAAAGGTCCTGGAAAAGGAAAAATATACCCGGTTTGCGGTGTTCGTCAAGTAGACGGTACGCATTTGACGACAGGGCCCGACGAGCGTGCGTGTGTATGCGCTCCGCGGACTAGACGCCGGCTGGGCCTGGGCTGGGGCCGGAACCGCCGCGCTCGCGGGGATGAAATTCGCTTTCGGGTTTGCGGCCGACGGGAAATATGGCGGCTGCTGCGCATACGGTGGCGGTGGCCCGCCGGGGTACATCGCAGGTTCATATTGCGGCGTCGAGGGCGGAGGCGAGAATGAGCCACGTGGCCCACCGCGGTCGAAGCGGTTCCCCCCGCCTTGGTCCCAGGGGGTGTGGCCATCGCGCGCATCGGACGAGCCGGCACTCTTGAGTGCTGGGTCGAGAGGCGGGTTGCCGTACTGATCGCTGGTGCCGAAGCCACCGCTGCTGTTGCTGCCCGGGTTCCAGGGGCGGTAGGTTGGCTCAGAATCCGCGTTCCATGCCTCGTTGGCGGAGCTCGAGCCGACACTATTACTGCGATTAAAGGAGGAGATGGACGGGAGAATTGGCGGGGGGTACGTCGTGTTACGATCGACCGAGGGCGGCCCATGGGAAGGGTACCCCCATGTGGAGCCATATGATGACAAGGGCGCAGGTGCGGCCATGGGCGGAGACTGTGGCGCGGGAAAATAGTTTGGGTTGCTACTGTAAGCGGAACCCCCACGGACGTGCTGGGACTATTGGACTGCGTACAACTACCATAAGCGATCAAGTGCATGTCAAATACGAGAACGTACCGGGTCGCTACTGCGGTATTGCAATGACGGCGTCGGCGTTGATCGGGATATCGGTGTCTGATGCCCTGACCGAGGGACCGCCGTAGAGCTACCTCCACGGCGCCGTTGTTTGGGCGTTTGCACGGGAACGTAGCGGTCTCCAGAAGAGGGATGGAGGACTAGATTCCGCTCGTTCTGACCGTCTTCTGACCACAGATCAACTGTGACGAGGAAAAAAGAACAATCGACGTCGCTGAAGCCATGATGAGCCAGGATTTCACAGAAAGACAAAGGATCATACTCTACATCGATGATACTATTGTCTTGTCGTTTCACCACCATGCGCGCTACGGCGGCAGGGTGCTAATGGTCTTCGATCCTGGAGAGTAGAGAAATATTAGCGCTGGGAAAAAGACCGAAGCAGTGGCACCGCTAACTTTATCGCCAAAACCGCACATGCGGGCACGTAAGGGATGCTGTACCATTTCCAGCGAGTAGTAGCTGTGTTTTCGTGTCGTCAATACCATGCAACAGGACATGGAACAGGACGAAAATAGACTGACTTGCGCCCGATCCACTTGCCCACTGCTCTGGCGAGTCGCCGCCAGGTGCCTGGCGCATTGGAGCCACAGTAGTGGCCGATGACGTTCTACGAGGATTGATATGTTGGATCATGGCGACAAGTGCGGGAAATAGACGAGATTTAGATTTTGAACGTAAGAAAGTCGGGGTAGGGAGTAATATTGTGGCCAAAAGCGTTGAACTACGCAGAAAGCTCTGCAAGTTCTGGGAGGTCTGCAGGAAGATGGAGGCGGGCAGGTGCAAGGAGTATCTTGGAGTGAGAGGAAGATATCAGGAGAGAGGAGTATTGGGCGGCCCGAAAGAGTGGATTGCCAGTCAATGTGTATCACGAAACCAATCACGCGTCGGGACGCCGTCCGCCCTCGAGTACTGAGCCAGAACCCGACGAACTGAACAGCAAGAGCAGGAGCACAAAATCCAGAAACCAGACAGCTGCAGTCGCGGCAATGGAGGGGCCAAACGGTCACCGTGTGACAGTCGGTGGGTGCTTATATACACCCTCCCTCCAACTCGGACTAGATGGTAATTGCAATTGCGACATTCTGGCACACCGACCGACTGGAGAGCTTATATATAACGCGTATAAGCCCATGTGTGCGACTCTACCAGATGAGTGGGTCCACCGGGCGCCCGGGTTTTTCAGATTACTCCCACGAGAATGCTACAGCTTGTCCACTTGTCAAATTCACTCCGGGACCAAATTACAGGTACTAGACGTGCGTTCGCCTTTTTGCACGCGTCAAACGACTCGAAACTTGAACCGGACAACCCGGGTACACCGCCGCGTAGGAATTCTGGCCCAGTTCTGCGGTGTACAGGCTTACAGTCGCCAAGCCCAATGTGTCATGACGCGATTACAGCCGCAGTGAGTAGCGGTATGCTGCGGTTCCGGTTGGAATTTGACTCAACATTCTCCCGCGGAGAAGGAAGAGCGAACGAATCCGCCGACGACTGGGAAGTGGGTGCTAGGGTTAGAGGACGGTGCTTTTAGCTAGCATTACTTCCGCGTTCGTTGTTGGACTCCGCTGTGGAACGGGATTTTCTGAAGGAACGACTGAGTAGAATTCAAGTCTATCATCCACGAGACGCGTCGCGCGACTCGCGCTTGGCTGATCTGTGATCAATATTTGATCTCCATTTGCACGTGCCAGCAACTCTTTACTCTGAATCTGATGGACCAGGCAGTCGCTAAGAGCACCCTCCAGAAATTGGTCAAGGAAGATAACCGTCTCTGCTGTGACTGTGGTAACCCGAATCCACAATGGGCTTCCCTTGGGTTCGTCTTCCCGCATGTGTAGCGTCGTTCTCTGAAGTTTGTTATTCAGCTTTGCTGTCTTTCTATGCCTACAATGCGCGGGAACGCACAGAGGCTTTGGTGTGCATATCAGGTATGTGTCACGTACAGCAGAGAATGGCTCGTGCGACGTGATATCCCCCAGCTTCGTGCGTTCCATCTCGATGGACACATGGCAAGCGGACCAGCTCAAGCGGATGCAGGTACGGTCTGTTCCTGGATGTTGAGCGTGCATCTCATTCTCCCAGATCGGCGGAAACACTGCATTCAAGGAGTTCATGAAGAATTATTCGCCAGCGGAACAGGGTGGGTACAAGGAAGGCAACTCGCCGTACGAGGTGTACCACTGTTGGGCCGCTTCGCAGTATCGAGAAAAGGTCTGCCGATTCGCATTGACTCAGCCCCGTTAATTGACCAATTCTTTAGCTGGACGCAGAGATCGCAGGCAAACCTTGGACGCAGTCCGCACCACCTCCGCCATCATTGAGCAATAGCACTGATTCGGCCGGTCTCCGCAAATCACGGGCATCCGGACGCTCCGCTACTGGCACGTCCCTCCGCGCCGACTCTGCATCCCCTGCGTCGTTTAGCAACAACTCGCCGCGCGGCACGCCTGACCTCGGTGCGGACCAGAAGACAGCGAACGAGTCCTACTTTGCGAGCCTCGGGCAAGCAAACGCGATGCGCTCGGCAGAGCTCCCGCCGTCGCAAGGCGGAAAATACCAAGGGTTCGGTAGCACGCCCACACCCCCGCAAGCCAGCCAGCACCCGTCCTACGGACTCTCATCCGCCGCGGCGCCGTCGTTTGCGGAGATCCAGGAGAACCCCGTCGCGGCGCTCAGCAAGGGATGGTCGCTGTTCTCCTCTGCTGTCGTGGGCGCTTCGCGCGCCGTATCGGAGAACGTCATCCAGCCCGGGATGGAACGCGTGCGGGACCCGACATTGCAGGCAAGCGTGATGGGGTACGTATCTGAGGCCCAGAAGCGCGCGGCAGCAGCTGGGGGCATGGCAAACCAGTGGTCGAAGAACCAGCTTGGCGTCGATGTGGCAGAGAAAGTGGGTGGCGTGGTCGGCGGGGTACGGGACCGCTTTGGGCCCTCTCCGGCACAGAATGGGTATGGGGCCATTGGGGGGATGGACGGCGAAGCGGAGACTTCCGGGCTTTATCATGACGACGACGACGATCTGTTCACAGAGTATAGACATGCCGAACGCTACGACCAACAACCTTCGCAACTCAAGCCTGCGACACCCACCGCGGCTGGCAAGAAGAACGATTGGGACGACGATTCGGAGTGGAAGGATTTTTAAAGAGTCTGGATTTCAACTTATGTGGATGTTATTTGTATCTTATTCTGCACACTTCATTGGATATAGATGCACGCCGAACACGGGCGAAAGAGACCGAAGCCAGTACTATCAGCTACTACATGTGACTCGGTAAGGGAGGTCCAAGGAAGACAAGATTTGCATTGAAACGACAAACTACTCTAGGCGAGCCCAGCAAAAGACCGTATCTGTACGTGGGTGTCAGTAATGAACGACGGTCATTTATTACTGAGTGGGTTAGCGCGAGATGAGCTCGTTTATACCCCGGGTTGAAACACGCCGTATAGCAATGGATTTGCTTCCGAGCCAAAGCTTCCGTACGTGTGGGCACCCCCTCATCACTCCGCAAGGTTAGGCGTGCATTCAACATCTGCGAACCAAGGTAACCCAGTTTCCAGAGAGCGGCTGTAGCGCGTACACGCCCATCACACGCCCGCCAGCTGGATCCCTTGTCCGGCCTATTTCTGTGCCCCCGAGTATCTAACACGTCGTACAGACATGGGTGCCGCCGCCCAAGCTGCCGCACGTGTGGGCACCCCCTCGACAAGCGAGATTGGGCGCTCTTGCATGGCATTCGCGAACCAGTATCGGAGAAGACAAGAGGGAAACGTGCTGACATCGCATTACCCCGAGGGCAGAGGCTGCACGCTGACGAGGAAGTGCGCCACATTTGGCGACGCACTGGGGCACCTCGCCGAGCTATCCATTGTCGACCCCCATCTGGAACGGCCCACTGTGCCCACCGAGCTCTCTCGATCCAGCCCATAGAAATCTGAAGCTAACCCACCTAGTGTCACTGGCCCCGGTGGCGAGCTTGATGAGATTGGGCGAGATGTTGGTGTGCGGTGGCGAGGGGGCGAGGCGAGTGTGGGAGTATATATATGAAGGGATGGAAGTGGGAAGATGTAGTAGGAGAGAAAGAACCATTGTTTTCTGTCAGCCACCCACAAAGCCTTTTATAGGCCTCGTGTTGTTTTGATGAAGTTTGTTCCGGCAACAAACGTGACCGTGTCGCACACAGTCGGCCCCCTCAAATTCACAGGCCCTTCGGGCTTCACGCCCTCTCATAATTAGTTTGAGCTGCCTGCGAGGCAACAGAACGACTCCAAGAAGGTAGAAAATAAGAAAATATACTACCTATACTGTACCTGTTTGACCGGACCCCAGCGAAACCTTAAGCTGATTGGAGTTGAGCTCCGGAACTTCCCCGCATTCTTATACGACTTCACCTCGAAGATACTCTTCACTTGACTGGATCCTGACCGAATACAACTTGCCTTGCATAGCGGAACAACTATGCTGCGTCTGACACGTCGAACCTTGCCCTCGTCTCTTGCGAGACGCGCGTCTCGCAGACGATACCATGCATCCGTTCTCCCTCTCTGGTTTCGACCGCTTCTCCAGAATTTGCGGAAAAAGCAGCGGCCATGGAGTCTCTCGTGGCGGATCTGGAGGCGAAGACTGCCGAAGCTAGACTGGGCGGCGGCGCGAAGGCTGCTGAACGCTTCCGGAGCAAGGGGAAGAAACTCCCCCGCGAACGGTGCGCGTCTTTTGTCCTCTTCTTCAATTTCTGAGTCTTGCCTGGAAGCCTGTCGCTTCTGCTCGATCCGCACTCCCCGTTTTTGGAGCTTTCGCCGCTGGCCGCGCACGATGTGTATCCCGGCCAAAATATTCCTGGCGCAGGGCTCATTACTGGGATTGGGCGCATAAGCGGGCGCGAGTGTATGATCATTGTTAACGACGCCACAGTGAAGGGCGGCTCCTATTACCCGCTCACGGTGCGTGTTCGGTCTCGGACGCGGACCGAAGCTAACTCACGTATCGGTAGGTCAAGAAGCAGCTGCGAGCACAGGAGATTGCACGCGAACACCGGTTGCCGTGCGTCTACATTGGTAAGGAACAATCGGGTCAGTAACTCAGACCTCTAACGTGGCATTCTCTGGAGGTAGTTGAATCTGGCGGTGCAGCACTACCTTACCAGGCGAACGTGTTCCCCGACAAAGAGCATTTTGGTAGGATATTTTACAATATGGTATGGATATCTATTCCTGGTGCACGTTCTTCTCTCAGGCGCGTCGACTACAGGCCCAGATGTCAGCGCTGGGTATACCGCAGATCGCGTCTATACATGGGATTTCGGTTGCCGGTAAACATACTCAACAGACTGCGTGGTCATCTTTTAATCTTTTGCCCTATAGGCGGCGCATACGTGCCCGCAATGGCGGACGAGAACATCATTGTGCGCAACCAGGGACGGATATTCCTCGCAGGGCCGCCGTTAGTAAAGGCTGCTACCGGGAGGAGGTCGATGAAGAGACACTCGGCGGCGGGATGATGCACTCTAGCGAGAGTGGTGTTACGGACCATCTCGCCAACGACGATGAGCATGCGGTGGGGTTACTTTCGTGTATTGTCGTGCTTCGAAGTGACTTACCATGTTTCTTCAAGATCGCGATCACTCGGGAGGTCATTGGCGACCTGGGGCAGGCCGCGAGTGTTTCGGGATTGGTGACATCTCCGCTAGTACATCTTTGTCTTCGAACTGACCCCGTTACAAGCCCGTGGCGCCATCGGATCCCCCGCTGTTCGCCGCCTCAGAGCTGCATGGCATCGTCGGAACGGACGTGCGCCAAGCGTTTGACATGCGCGACGTCATCGCGCGTATCGTCGATGGGAGCCGTTTTCGCGAGTTCAAGAAGGAGTATGGGCCAACGATGCTCACCGTACGTATTCATTTCATTGTTGTTTTGTTCCTGTCGGCTCAGGCGCTGGAACGATCTAGGGCTTTGCACACATCCATGGCTACGAAGTGGGCATCTGTGCGAACAACGGGATCTTGTTCTCCCCTTCGGCGCTCAAGGCGACGCACTTCATCGAATTGTGCTCGCAGCGCAAGATCCCCCTGCTGTTTCTCGTGAACGTGACGGGCAGGTCCCTTCTCTCTGTCTTTCGATACACGATATTGAACACCTTGCAGGTTATATGGTTGGCTCGAAGGCAGAGCGGGGCGGGATTGCGAAGGACGGTGGGTATCTGGTGTTAGAGCGATCTTTGAAGCGCGACGGGTGATTCTCTCTCATG
Source organism: Panellus pusillus (assembly GCA_013387415.1). NCBI lineage: Eukaryota > Fungi > Basidiomycota > Agaricomycetes > Agaricales > Mycenaceae > Panellus > Panellus pusillus. Next base: position 7,307 of record QVIE01001354.1, on the reverse strand, counting down.
CAGGCGCAAGATGGTCCGAGCTGTCGCGTGCGCGGACGTCCCTAAGCTCACTGTGATCATCGGAGGCTCGTTCGGTGCGGGCAACTACGGTATGGCTGGCCGGGCGGTACGTCTAGTCCATGACCGTTCAACTGCGGATTTTGAAAGCAGTTTAGTACTCGCCGCGGTTCCTTTGGATGTGGCCGGTATGTCGTCTCGCCGATCACGCGTCCCCGTTTGTGAACTTATAGTAGAATGCGAAAATATCGGTGATGGGAGGTGCGCAACTCTCACAGGTTATGACGGCTGTCTCGAAGTATGCGTTCCTCGCTCGTTGACAGTGTTGCGAACTCAAACCTTGATCTGTGTGACAGGGACCCCGCGCAGCATGCATCGCTGCAGGGAGAAATCGAGAGCCAGTCTACGGCCCTTTATTCAACGGCGCGGCTGTGGGACGACGGGATTATTCGGCCGACGGATACCAGAGATGTGGTGGGGCTTGCGTTGGGACTTGCTGCGAGGCGGCCAGTGGGGTCCAACGTAGGTCTAGGGTCAACGACGTGGGATGGCGAGGGGCGAGGGTTTGGAGTGTTCCGCATGTAAATGGTAAAATAATTGTAATTGTACTGGCGTTGGGGAGAGATATACTACAACAAACTACGACTTCGATCCAAGAAATAATGTGAAGCTACTTATTAGTAAGTGAATCGACCAAAGCTTTGACAAAGGGCAAACCGAGCGCTAAAATTCACTGTTGCATGGAGTTGGACAAAAGATTCTGCAGAAAATGTCATTGAGCTGGGAACACGTCAGGCTCCAATGAACTTACTTCGAACCCGATGACTACAGACTCCTCCTCCAGCGCCGTGCGGACGATGTCGTATTGTTTCAAGAAAAGGCGCAAAGTTTTCTGTGGCCAGTGTGCAATCCCATGCAAGTGCTCCTCTTTTGAAACGCCGGCGAGATGGAAGGGCCTGGCGCAGTGTGGCATTGGCGGGTAGCAGTCAGAAAGAAACTGTTCGATTGGCCCTATATACGGTGGCGTAAATTCAATGGCTGGATCGGGCGAAGGTGAACGGCCTGTTTGGGGCGCGGTGAAGGAGACCGGTCCAGGCGAGGGTGAGTCTAAGGTGTCTGATCCAGGCGAATGCGAGGGCTCTGGTCCAGGCAAGGGCTCGTCATCAGGTACCATCTCCGGTTCCGCGACGACGACCTCCGGTTCTGCGACAAGCTCCTGGCATCCACTGGAGAGTTCCGGAGCAGAAGAAGGTGCCAATCCATTTTCAGGCTCGGGGGAGGGGGAGGGCTCCGGGTTTGAATGACGAATGAGACCCGCCTGGACCGCTGAGAAGGCGGTGGATCTGTGATGTCGACTTGAATATCTGTCTCTTCGTTGGCCATTGCAATGCCTGACATGTCGTCGTCGAGCGTGGGCTAGTTGAGAGCAGCATCTCTACGTCATCCACTGCCATGGACTCGGAATCTTTGCTCGATGATCTCTCGGGCGACGAAGTTTTTGGTGGAATTTTCGCCCTCATAATCTGTGAATCGAGGTAACGGACTGCGTAGTTTCGCAAGCACTTCTTTCGCTCTCTTGAATTTTCCTTGTTTTTGAAATGGCCAGGGAAGCCGTCAATGACCTACCTGCAAATTAGCAATCGGCGGAAGAAGAAATAAGCCGGGCCACTTGTTGAAGGAACATGTTCATGTTCTTTTTCTGTTTGGACGACGAAACGGTGAGATCTAACGACTGATCGACCAGCCGATGGATCCAGTCCTACATTTTCATGAGTTTTAAGACAAAATGAAGGTGTTGGGAGACAATACCCGGACCGTCTTATATACGTGGAGCTTATCCTCGAGGTTCAAGGCTCGACAGAGTTCCTCGCTTGCCTTATGTTCGCGTTTTTCAAGCTTGATTGAACGGGCGACCGCCCATAGTACACACCTCTTCCGGATCATCGTATACCTGGTCTATTTTGTTTCGCAGTTGGTCGATCTGGGCGTGCTGAAGCGTGGAGCAGACACGTACGTTCAATCACAACAGCGCGGGGCATTTCAGCGAGACTGGACAACCATGAAAGAGACAAGGGGGTAAAATTTATAGGCCGTGAGGGTGGAACGCATGGAAGAACGTAAAATTTTTCAAAATTTCAGGGTAGAGTTGGTGATCGATGTTTCTTCCGACTTCTCAATTTAGGGCCTGATCGGGTGCACCTGAATTTCCTTAGAATTTCGTTAGAATTTGCTTAGAATTTTGTAACACATCGTCACAACGATCAAACGCGTAAGGAGGCTTACAATGTACATGCCGGAGGCCGGACGGTACCCATTCGTTGCCGTGCGCGCCATCGCGCACGTACAACTGCACATATAGCCGCCAGACCCGCCGCCTCCTGCCCTCGAAGCCTCCTGCTCGCCCTCCACCCGCTCCACCGCTCCCGTCCGTCGAACACACGCTGCCCCTAGCATTCGGGGACACCCTCGCACATGCCGCCTCCCTTTCGCCCTAGCGCGTTCCGCCCCGACCTCGCGTGCACGTAATAGCGGGCTCGCGCGCAGCCTCCCGAGCCTGTGCATAACCTCCCGCCTTCGCACGCGCTGCACCGCACCGTCCTCACCTGCGCCATTGCGGCTGGCACACGCCGAGTCACTGGACGCGCGCTGGCTCGCGCGAGCGTTTAGGGGTGAAGTGGATGCCCAATGAGGGACGCGAGAGTGGAGTGGGGTCTGTGCATGAGGTGGATGCGGGTGGAGTGTCGCTGGATGCGGCATGGTCGGGGACGCATGTGGGACGTACCTGCAGCCTTGCTCACTGCTTCCTTCCCTCCTTTGCCACCCCTCCATCATGGAGCCTCCGTAGTTACTGTAACAAAGTTTCCGTCAACGAGCTCGAGTCCGAGGAGAACGCGGACAATCATGGTCATGGGCACTCCGAGCGCCGCTCGACGCTGCCCAAGTGCGCGCGGACGGGAGTACAATACTATAATATTCGACTGTACATTCGAATGCGGCGGGTCGGAGGAGCTCGACGGGACGGGAACACCCGTGCGCAGACGACGACGTCTGCGAGCGACGGCGGGTACCCCGTCACCTGCACAATTGTGCCCAGTCGGACACCCCGCTGGCGTCGCGCGATTCGGTGCTGGACACTGCTGGTTTATGCGCCTATTATTGTGCCAGCAGTGCCGCCTTGGCGCCGCCGCCATAGGGCGTGATAGAGCGTGACAGAAATTCAGGCCGATCGTTTTCTACAGCGCTTTTTGTATCGATGCGGAAAATACGAATTTTTTCTCAGGCTGCTTGGCTTTGTTTAGTCAGGACCCCGGAATCAGTGTCCAGCAAACTGCTGCAAGATCGTCTACTCTAGATACATTATACGTGCTATTAGCCTCTAATACTCTAGTAGTCAGTCCAGTGTAGCAATAAAACATGAATCCTTGAAGACATCTGTGTTACCTGGCGCGCGCGAGGCTGGCCAAAACCTCTGCAGCCTGAGAGCGAGGGTCGTCATCGCGATGTAGGTCCGGTGGATAATGATTGAATAAATCCATCTCTTCGTCGTCGGAATTGGGTTCCTCTTCCTCCATGACAGAGCGGTATCCACGAGGGATGGGGACGAATGTCTGACGAACCGGGCAGCGATAGAAGATAGCCTTGCTACCCTCGCCGACTATAAGCCTCGGCCCATAGAACCTTGAAGCTCCACCAGAACGAAGCAGATCTTGTTGACAGAATAGTTCTTCTCAAAGAAGAGGACAGGGATGCGGTCCTTCAGGTCGCGCGAGACCGTGCGTATAGGCATGTCTGGTGACAGGCGGTGCTGGGGTCCTGACTAAACAAAGCCAAGCAGCCTGAGAAAAAATTCTTGTTTTCCGCATCGATACAAAAAGCGCTGTAAGCCGATTCTAAGCAAATTCTAAGAAAAATTCCGGGCACCCGATCAGGCCCTTAGTCAAGCAGTGCATTCTCGAGCTGCTGTTCCTGGACTGGGGCCTTCTAATCTTGAGAATACTCCTTCTTTCGGGCACATGCCATCAGATGAAGACCCGGCAATCTTGGGAAAGCAAGCCCGAAGTCAGAACGGATACATACATACGTGCGCGGCGAACAGAAATTCGGGTTCGGAGTGGATGAAGAGTGGTTGTAGGACAGCCCCATTAGGAAACTAGAGACTCGGCTCTCCAAATCGCGATGAAATATTGGCAGATCGCCAGACTAGTTCCTCTGCGCGCTAGAGCTCCGGTATTCACTGCGGCACGTCGAAGGCATCAATCAACGACCCCCTACGTCGACTCCGCCTCTCACCGTCATCCCGTCCCACCGTTCCGAGAATCAAGTGACAATGGTGCTGTGAACAGTTCACGCATTCTGTTCTTTCCCACAATATTTTGCCCAGAACCTCTTCCGCGGTACAGAAAGCTCGTTGAGAGCGGGGCACTACGCGGTGACGACCACCAGACGCGAATAATCCAGAAGTTGCAGGATTTGCATGACAAATTGGTCGGGTATTCACCTCCCGGGTTCAACAATCTACACCTCCGTCCTTCGTATGTCGAGTCTGCTGTGTCTGGATGTCTTTATAATTGCTGCAGCGCAGCTCACTCGCTTACGCTCATCGCTTGACGACCCCTTCGGTCTCAAGTCCCCCGCTCCTAATGGTCCACCACCAAACACTCCTAAAGGTTTATACCTATACGGCGACGTCGGAACAGGGAAAACCATGCTTATGGACCTGTTCTTTTCAACACTCCCTCCCGACATCAAGAGGAAACGACGAGTGCATTTCCACGCCTTTATGATCGACGTGCACAAACGAATACACGCCGTTAAGGCCGCTGGCGGCAACCTTGGAGATCCAATATTACCTGTCGCTAGGGATCTTGCGAACGAAGCCTGTGTACTATGTTTTGACGAGTTTCAGGTACGGTGGGTTTGTTCATTCGCCTGTATGGATTCGATTGTTCACGATTTTTGCAGGTGACGGATATCGCAGACGCGATGATTCTCCGACGCCTCTTGGAAAGCCTCCTCAACTTCGGTGTGGTCTGTGTGATGACTTCCAAGTAAGTCTTTTCGTACTACGTCCGGTTCAATGCCGACTGATCCCTCTAGCCGGCATCCGGACGACCTCTATAAGAATGGCATCCAACGTTCGAGTTTCATTCCGGCCATTGAGCTCCTCAAGTCCCAGTTCGAGGTCACGGATCTAGATTCAGGGACCGGTAGGCTTTCGCCCAAGCTTCTGTCAATTTTCTGTTAATTTTTTCCCCCAGATTATCGGCGCGTGGAGCGGGTTCCTTCCTCAGTGAAGCCATATTACTACCCTTTATGTCCGGAAACCACAAAGGCGATGGACTCGATATTCGACTCGTTGACCAAAGGCCACGACGATGATCCTGTTGTCCAGAACCGCAAGTTGTCCATCTGGGGTCGTACTTTGGTCGTTCCCGTCTCCACCTCGACTGTCGCAAAGTTCACGTTCAAGCAGCTTTGTGATAATCCCCTGAGTGCGGCAGATTACCTGGAGATCACAAAGGTCTTCGGGGCCGTACTACTGCTAGACGTGTGGAAGATGGGCGTGGATCGCAAGGATCTTGCCCGTAGATTTATCACCTTCATAGATGGTCAGGTCCTCTGGCGGAGCAGTGAAGCATCAGCTGACGTTCCTATTAGCTTGTTACGAAAGCAAGACACGACTATTTATCTCATCTGAAGTTCCAATATATCAAATCTTTGCAGACGACCCGGGCAAAAACAAAGGGGTTTCAGACCACATGCGGGGAGTCATGGACGACCTGGTTTGTTCTTCTAGTATCCTTCTCATTCTCAGTCTCACCTTCTGCGCAGGGTCTCTCACACGATCTCGTTGGGACGAGCTCGATATTTACGGCGAGGAGGAAATATTTGCGTTCGCACGGGCATGTTCGAGACTTGTGCAAATGGAGAGCAAGGAATGGGCGGAGACGGGGGGCATGGGTGCGATAGGCACACAAGCTGAATCATAGGGTCGTAATCTTTGACTTGCTGTGTGGATCTATAGTGCTACATTTACATTACAAGACTCGCTTACTTACGACTCTCATCGTAAAACCATTGGGGACATTCGCAGCTTCGTCGGAACGAGGGTTTCTTCAACTTTCTGCCCAGGCCGCTGGAAAAAGTTCAACTCAATGCAATTTTCCCACTTCTTTCCGGCCGCGGGCCCAGCTCATCACCGTCCTCGGCATCGAGGGTTCCCATTGTAGTACTTACCTTAGGGAGCATCAGGCGCTGCGTCTCGCTCGACTACTCCGTGGCGCCGAAGGGCAATTGCATCCGGTCCGCGTGGATGACGACGGGAAACCGAACAGGGTAGGTCTCTCACCCGCATTGGGTGCGACCAGTGCGGAGGGGACGCCGTACGCAAAGAGCGCTGCGTTTGTGTCGGCCGGCGTCCAGTGGTCGGCGGTACCATGGAAGAATATCCGGATTCGCCCTGCGCTGCTCTCCTCTGAAGCCGTGTACGTGTACACGGAGGAATGGGAGAGACTTTAGCTACCAGACTTTACGGATGGGACTCCTTTGCTTTTGAAACGATGGCATGCACGGCTTGACCGAAGAATGTAAGGTTGATGTCAGTGTATGGAAGGGGCAGCGCCAGTTCAGCGTATACAGACTCGGGAGCATAAGTTGATTGGTGTCCCGGTGCAGCGTGGGGATTTCCAGAGCGCAAAGAAACGCAGACGTCGTAGAAAGGATGCTGCTGGTGCAACGTTGTTTCGTCCGTGGTGCTTGGTGGCGAGCATTGCGCTTCAGCTAGATTTGACAGTGGACATGGCTGTTTTTGTGAGAGTGTCGGCTAGTGTCGGCAACCCGATTGGATCATTTGGCAACTTCGCTTTGACCTCATTGCAGATCCTAATGCAAGCTTTGCGCTTCTCTCTTACTAACCACGAACTATACGAACTATCCCACAGGGCGTACGGCCGCCTATACCAGCCGTAAACATGCTCCGGCTCCTTTGATCGTTCCGACTATCGTCCCTGGCAACGTCCAAGGGCCCTATTTTGCGGAGGTGGCTTCAAATGCTACGGCGCAGGATGTGATCAATGCTCTCTGGCAATGAACGGCGTCAAATCCGACATTCTTGGAGATCTCGAGGACACAGGATGGGCTCTACAGAAGATCAGAGTAGAACGTCCGGGTAGACCTGGGAGGAGGCTGAACTCGAAGCGCTAGGTGATGGAAGTCTCCTGCCACAGCCCAACTTTGCAAACACCCAGTTTGAATTGCCCTCCGCAGGAACGTTGCAGCCACGACCATCATTGCACCGATAATAAATGCCA